>PVIJ01006083.1:0-30816 GCA_004024925.1 Scalopus aquaticus
ATTTCAAGGGCTTTTATCATAAATGGGTGTTGTACTTTGTCAAATGCTTTCTCAGCATCTATTGATATGATCATATGGTCTTTATTTTTCTTTTTGTTGATGTGTTGGATTACATTGATTGATTTTCGGATGTTGAACCATCCTTGTGCCCCTGGGACAAATCCCACTTGGTCGTGGTGTATTATTTTATGGATGCATTCTTGGATCCTATTGGCCAAGATTTTATTAAATATTTTTGCATCAGTATTCATTAGGGAGATTGGTCTGTAATTTTCTTTTTTTGTGTTGTCGTTGTCTGGTTTCGGTATTAGAGTAATATTTGCTTCATAGAATATGTTTGGTAGTACTCCTTCCTTCTCAATTTTTTGAAAGAGTTTGTGTAATATAGGGACTAAAAAATAGCAATCATTTTTGACAGTGACCAATCTTATAGTTATGTTTTAATTTTACATGTTGAAGCAATTCAGCATATCCTGAAGTTTATGACATAGCACAGAGCTGTGGCAATCTTCACAAATCTTGGACTTGTTTCAATTTTGTATAGGAAGGAAGTAAAACCATTTCAAAACACTTTTTTTTTACGAAATTCTGCAATGAATACTTTTAAGTTTATTCGTTTAATGGAATTTCAATATTTAAAGAAATGTAAGTATTCCACTTATTAGAAAGTCACTTACCACTCTGCCAATATTAAGTTTTAGGAAATGTAAATACAATATCTACAAGGAAATTACCAAGTATTAGTACTCTTAACTAGCATACAAATTAAATGGGAAAATAAATGCAATATACCAGAAAATGCCAAATTAGCTTTTTGTTCATTAGGAAATAAATGATTCGTGCATTAGGAAATAAAATAATTTGTATTCTTTGTGTTTGGCATAATATCAATATTATCTTCTGTGCCAGAATATCGGTTTAAATACTTTGTCATGCTAATTTGTTTCTCTAATAGTTGGGACATTTACTTATTAACTTCTGTTGTTTCAAGTTTCATGTATTTAACAGAGTTGTTCTGAGGATAATGAGTTGCTATAAGATTATGGATTAAAGATGGCTACAAATCTTTTGCCTATCTTAAATCAAAAGGTGGGATCTTTTTCTCTTTAGAGAAAAATTGTCTTAAATTTGCTTAGATCCATAGTAAATGACAAAATTGAGTTGCTTCTGAACCTGGGCATGAAGATAGATCTTCCACTTTTACATGCTTGAATTATGTCTTCTTAGTGCATAATCTCTACAGTATCAGAAGCCCTAACCATTGGTAAAGACCTGTGAAGAACCAAGTGTAAATAGCCCCTGCAGAGCTTCCAGTCAGTAGCCACCATTAAGTGTCAGCCATATGAGAAAGTTGGATATTGTAGCTAACTTATGTATCTAGATGACTGTTACCAGAGTTGACACCACATGGAGCAGAAAATCACCTACCTGGACCCAGTCAATATACAAAACCATAAAAATGATTGATTTGTTTTTGTGGGGGATTCATTACATAACAATATGGTAGTTTGTGGTAGGGTCTCATAAAATGGTAGCTACTGTTATTGAAAATACTAGGCTTAGCTTCCTCTGCAGAATTTGTGACACATGATAAATTATTCCCTGTAATTAATAAATCTCTGTGACGATAGAATAATTAAGGCATAGAACTGTTTTAATAGTTTTTCCTCCATTGAATTCTCCTCTTTCACACCCACTATTCTAATTTCAAAAATTCTTCCTAACAGTTTAGTCTCATTAGTCTCTTTCTGTTCTGCGGGGTATGATTCTTTTTTCTCTGAATTCCCATAGTTTGCACTTTGTAATTCTGTTAGGCTACTTACCACAGATATTGTCTCTTATTTATTTATGTTCCAATACTTGTTTTCTTAGAATTTTTCAGGGAGTTGACTGTGTCTTTTTTTTTAATTTAAATAATTCCATAGAGCAATTTTATGTTCACTGCAAAATTGAAGTGCGGGTATAGAAATTTCCCATATAAGCCTTGCACACATGGACTGTGTCACTTGTATTTTTTGTTGTTGTTGCTCTTTATAGTACTTAGTGTGGGTGGGTTGGTGGTCAATAGATATTTATACATAAATGTTACTCTCCATATCTGATTTTAGAATAATTAAATTTACCTTTACTCATTGACTTGTCCACTGTCTGCTATCTCAAACTCCTAAAGTGTGTTATCACTTTGAACGAACCTATAATTAAGACACTAGGATTCTATTTGAGACATTAATCAGAGCTTTTTAAAAGTCAATTAACTTCTCTGGACAAGAGTTTTCCAATTATAAAGTGAGGAGTCAGACTGGAAGAGTTTTAATAACTTTGCTAAATATTTGGATCTAATATACTTAGTCAAAGGGAAGTGAAATTGCTAGTTAGATATTCACCTTAGTAATGAAACCAAAGTAGAAAATTAACAACTTATATTTTCATAAATAAAAGAGAAGAAACTATCATATAATTTCCTGTGTTTTACTTCCTGTTTATAGCTGTATGCTACTTGTGTAAAGAAATAGTTTCTCACTATCCATTATGTTTTATGTCTTGCTTTAATGAGCTTATTGTTTCTTAAAATAGTGTATATTTGTGCATTATGTATGTGTATGTATGTAGATCTACAGATAGCATTTATATATATTTTTTAATTTTGGAGTTCCTGCACAATGATAACATACTTCTTTCTAAGGCATTGTATTTAATGACTTTTAGAGACCCCTTATTCAATACTGACTAATCTCAAGGTAACTGAAATATGATAAGTTCATATGGCACATTTCATAAAAAATATATCAACAATAAGAAAGCCAGTAATATCAGAATGAAAATCCAACTTAAAAGGTGATAATTAAAGAAAAATAATCATGATCCTGCTTTCACAGAATTCCTCCTGAATTTACTTTCCTCCAATCATTATGTAACATCAATCAATTCACTGATGGCTGAAACATGATACTCAAATATATAATTTCAATAATATATAATTTCTAATAAATTTTATATTCTTTGCAATTAACATGTGCAAAAATTATGATGGACTAAAATGATCTTAAGTCTTTTGCACTGAACAAAGTGTAAACTGTGCAGTAGAATTTAGAAATATATAGGATTAAATGAATTACTTCATTATTATACATGTGCCCTAATCTCCCATTGTTCATTCATCTTCAGCACATTCATTTTTTGTTTTATAGAAGAGTGCTTTTTTCCCCTTTGTGAAAAAATTTCACATTACTAAGTCAATGGTCGAAATGACACATTTGTCACTAGGGCTGCTTTTTGTAATTCTGCTTTTGAAAACATTTAGAGTTATGGCTTCCGTTGAAATACATGTTCTCTTCACCATGTATTTTTTCCCCCAGAAGTATAATTTTTTGCTTAGTCTCAGTTGCATGCATTGATTGTCCATGATCTACAGCTCGAATGATTTTCACAGAGGTGACGGTGCTACAACAGACCTTCAAATTTCAGAATTCACCCTTGGCAGTGTGCTAACTAATGATTCTGGAAGGAAAAAAATGTTTTAAGGAAGTTTTTCCATATTTTTTAAACAATTTCCACATGTGTGAAACTTGAGATTGATCTTATAAAACAAATAGTCTAATTGTTAGTTTTCCTTTTATTTCTTTTATTATTAGAGCATCAGTGACATTATATTTCTGACTCATGCATGCTAGTACAGTGTGTGTACAAGTCAGCAGCAATGGAAGATTAATGTAGGTAGTCAAAATGCATATTTATCTTATATCTTGTTTTTCTATATTAACTCACGAGAAGAGCTTTCTACAAACCAAGGAACTACTGATGAGCTGGATGGCAATGGTCCTAATTTTCTTAACCAAACAACATCTTGGAGGAGAGACCCTCTCAAATCCCAAATGTTGGGTAACTACCTCTTAATTTTTACAATGAAGGGCCTCCCTAGTGGTCTAGGGGTTATGTATCAGTGCTATCACCATTGTGGCCTGAGTTTGATCCCTGACCATGTGGCACAACAAACCTCTACCGTCTTGCCCCCTGCTCCCTTCAGCAGTGTATTTCAGTATATCTGCCTGTTCTGCTCCCCACTCTGTCTCTGGTGAATTCTCTCACCCCCCCGCCCCCATGACCTACACTGCAGTTCTATGTAAAAAATAAATTAAAAAAAATTATTTTATATCGAAACTTTTGGTGTCCTATCTATTTTAGTCAGCTATTTTAAAGCAGATTAAATCTCTCTGAAGTTTCTGTTATGCTTTGCCATCTATCAGACCAGGCCTCATGAGTGTAAAGAAAAGAAATTTTTTTTCTTATAGATAGAGAGCATGTACAAAACCAGAAGATGTCTGTGGATAATGCTAAATGATACAAAGCATTTTCAATTATTCCCTGGAGAGCCTCTATAATAATTTTGCTATTTGGTTTTGATCTTTCTATTTCCCCCTTCCTTTTGCTTCTCTGTAGATGATATATATGTTAATGTTGAAAAAATAGTCACTTTTCAGAAAAACAAGTAGTAAACAACCAAGTTCATTATATAGCACTGAGAATATCTGCTTTTGTAAAGCATAATCCTCCAGAAGACATTTTCTTTTAGACACTCTGCTTATAATTTGAATAACCCACTCGTACTAACATGGTTAATTAAAATGAATCATTTCTCTATATGTTATGCTTTTCCTATCAAGAGTGACATTTAAGTTTTTACAAAGACATCTAGCATATATTTAAGTTGTAAAAATATGCAAAAAATATAAAGAATATTGGATACACTCTTGACAACTTTATCATTAGCCTTTAGTTAACATTCATTTGGCTTAATATAGTAGGTATCATTCCTCATTTCATAGTGAAATATTTCACCATTCACTCTAAAAGTTTAACCAAAATTGAAGACTTCTATATTTGTGCATGTTTCTATGCAATAAGAGGTTATCAAAAGTGCTAACTTCCTCTAGTGTGGAGGTTTCACTTACAACTCAAGCCAGCTGCATAGTTACACACGAGTTTTATGGAAGAACTCCACATTACATACAAGCATACAAGCATACAATCATGCGATTCAATTGGTACTGACACGAGAAACTTGGTGAGTTTCAAAAGACCAGCCTTGTAAGTGACAGTGCTTGGGTTGTGAGGTTTCCTTGCCTATCAGAACCTCCATTGGACTTTGCCAAAATCTGGAGAAGCCTATTAAGACTCCTGGGCCTGCAGTCCAAATAAGTCTCAGATGGGCTTAATTAGAGTCCTGTATTTAACATTGTTAATTTTAACTGGACTTGATCTTTCACCACAGATAGGTTTTTAACTATCTTTGCCTGTTTTGCATCCATTTATCAATGTCTTCATAAATAAATAATTTCATCTTATTTGTTTTTTAAGCTTTGTTTTTATTTATGCATACAAGAACTGAGGTGTAGCCCAGAGGCACGTGGGTAAGAGTATTTACCAGAGACAAAGTGGGGAGCAGGACAGGTGGGTCTACTGAAATACACTGCTGAGGGAGCAGCAGGAGAAACAGGAGAGGTCTGTTGCACCATGTGTGTTAGCTCTCTGGCCGGGGATGGAACTCATGCCGAAGTGACTGGCGATAGCTTGATAGTGCTAAGACAGATTGAGAGCATGAGGGAGGCCCAAATGGTTTTATTTTAATTGATAACTTGTCAACTACCCATACCTCTTAATCAGTTGGGATTATTATAATATCAATACAAATAATAATGTGTTATGTTTTATATGATTCAGGCATAGGAGACCAAAAAACAACAACAAAAAAACCCTTTTAAATATTTCTGTAAGAATCGGAATTTGTCTTAAAGTTTCTCCCTTTTCATACAAAAGTGTCAAGATTAATCAGCCTAAACCAGAGTCTACAGAACTTACAGTCTTGTAAGCCATGTGTTTGTTTTTGTAGGTTACGGAAATTGGCAATTGACTTGGTACCTATAATAACCGGAGCAGTAAGTGAATAAGACATGGCCTTAAAAACAGTCTATATTTCCAGAAACAATTTCACCTCAGCAGCTACAAATTATGTTCTAAATTAAACCAATTATCTAAACCTAAATAAGGAAACTTATTATCATGGAATTACCATTAAGTTATTTAAAAGAAAACAATGTACCTGTTTATGTGCTGTTCCTCATCCAGTTTTAGTCTCAAATTGTGTTTAATCTCACACAAAAGCTCTTCAGTCTGTTAAGAGTAGAGTTTCCTTATTTTATTCATATCCAATGGCAAGTTTTGTAAATAAAATAAATGTTGCTGACTAAATATATGTAAGGGAGACTATATGACATTTAATGTTAAAAAGATATCAAATTGTTTAAAATTGGACAGATGTAACAGATTTCAAAAATTGTGTGAATTTAAATTTCAAATACCTAAAGATTGGCATACGAGGACATGTTTAGAATTCGCATACTAATTCTACTTTTCTCCATAACCTTGGTTAGGTTGCATCATAATTGCTAAAATATATTTAAATTAGCATATGTTAATGTACTATTAGCATAAACATATTTTAAGTGTGTCAGAAAACATAATAAGATTTAAATTCTTATCAGAAAGAATACATGTCATTTATGAAAGTTTCCATTTTGCTAATGCTTTTACTATCTGAGTAAAACATACACATAGAACTCCATTTTTATCTTACAATAAAAATTTGAGTCATTATATTAATAGAAGTATTCTTTATATGTGTAATTTGGTGCAAGTATATGGTCCATTGTTATAAACAAAACAAACAAAAAACCTGAGATCTACAATAGATGTCTCATCCATTGGCATTAAGAAGGTATTTATCTTGCCTCATCTCTTGGGAACAAGCAGAAAAGCAACCATAGCTACTCATGGAGGTGACTTTAATAATATTTTGGCCTCAATGAAGAAAGTGTATTTTTTCTTTTTGAGTAATTTGATCAGTAGCAGTTCCTTACTTCAGATAGCTAAGATGAAAGTCTGGGTCTTATGTACTGTAATAGAAAAAGCTTACAAAATCTATCTCATGCTCTCAAACAGACAATCCACAGATAATCACAGTTCACTGTCAGAAATATTGCTTTAACCCACATTTCCTACATAATATCTTAGTACTATCAAAAATGATATTCTGTAGCAGTAGGTCTCCAGGGATTGTGGTTGTCAACAGGAAGGAAAATGTCCAATGTATTGTCAAAAAAATAAAGTGAGACTTTGGAAACAATGTTAAATGATCATAGCAATTGTATAAAAATAACATTACAAATCAAGTTTAGTCTTAAAGAACATTGTGCATGTAATAGTTGAGAAACTTTTTAAAGTTTTTTTTTTTTTAATCAGAAATAAAATGCAGGAAATACAGGGGATCTATAGAGAGAAAATAAACACAAGCATTAATAAGCTTTATGGGAACAATTGCTAACAAAATTCAATGTAAAGAAATAAAAAAAATGATCAGTTCAAGTTAAGCAAGAGTCACTGTAAGCTAGGACAGAATAAATTCATTCCATATTCTTTATGAATATTTTTCAAGGATGTAAATGTTGCAAAGTATGGTAAACATCTATTTTCTAGAAATTATTTCTTTTTTTTAATTTGATAATTATATATAACTCATTACTTAGATTTGCATGATCTTGTTTGTTATTAAAATGTTCGTTAACTTCCTCCAAGACCAATGGGAACCTCATTTTTCAAATTTTAGCGATAGTTGTCTTTTCATAGGGCCACTTCTATATTTTTCATATAAATTATAACTTCAATTTTAGGTGGTTATGTATTTAGCCTGCTGTTCCTCATTGCACTGGAGTAACATTATCCAAAATAATTTTGGCACGGCCCTGGAGGGCCATTGGACATAAATTGTCTATAAATGGCACATTGAATCTCGAGTATTTTGCAAAGCACATGTTTCTGAATAGATGAGCCATAGACTTGTGATGATCAAAATCTCTATGTTTAAATGGCTATATAGCCACTGAGATGGTTGATCTGAACTCATTTAAACATATGGTTATAGCTCACCAAAGCTTAACAGCAGGTATAAAAAAAATAGGAGTATATAAAAAGAGAGATTTTTATTGATCATGTTGAAGATTATTGGGAGAAAATTAAGAAGAAAACTGCTGAGAAAACAGACACTAATGATGGAGAGAGGGACCACATTTCTTCAGATCATAGAGACTCTGAATATAATTAATAGTTTTTTAAAAATCAGATTGAACGAAACCTTGATGGTAATTTTTATAGGGAAAATTGTAAAAATGATGTTGAATATATTTGGTGATCCATAAACATGAGATCTTTTTTTGTTGTAGAATAATGAAGCTATCAAAGTGATTGCAATATATTATCAATTTAGGATAATCAAAATAATGGGGTTGTCATAAAACTTACAAAATGAGAAATAGAACTGAATCATCAAAATATCTTAAAGTAATAAATGCAATATTATGTTGAAAGGATGGGTTATTCAGCAAATTATGGTAAGAATTAGGTAGTTTAATCCTTGATGAAAACCATCACAAAAATAATAATTATATGAATATTAAGGTTACATGATAATGAGTGTCCTGTTTTGGCCTGTGTCCTGCAATTTAGGGTAGAAGAATCCTTCTGTTATGAGCAAATAAGCAGGGACTAAAACATACTTCATCTTTTATAACAAATCACCGATATAATTACAGATATATACTAGTAATTAGGATAACTAAAAAGTTAGAAAGCATTGCCTTCTATGTGGTTCATGTTTTGTATTTGACCAAATTAATTATCTCAGCAATTACTGAGACAGAGGACATTTTGACCATTTTAAGTTCAAACACCATTAGAAATTATTGATAAGCTTTTTACCATTTCCTCGTTTAAAATGTTCAATTATTCATTGACTATAATTTTAGATGATGTTAAGGACACTGGAACTCCTTTTTTTTTTTTTTTAAAAAAGATTTATTTATTTATGCATACAAGCTGGGGTACAGGCCAGAGGCTTGGGGCAGCGAGAGGGTTCACTAGAGAGAGTGGGGAACAGAACAGGCAGATGGATGGAAATACACTGCCGAGGGGAGCAGCGGGCGAGGCAGGAGAGGTCTGCCATGCCATGTGGGAATTTCCCCAGCCGTGTGTCGAACTTGTGTTGCTGCTGCCAACAGGTCCACAGCGCAGCGCCCAACTGTTCTGCCACCAGGGAGGCCAGGACACTGAAAATCTATTTTAAATTGACTTAAATTCAGAAAATAAACTATAATTCCATGAGATTAGTATTAAAATACAGTATTTCACTATTCCACATAAGTTAAAATTTTAATTTTAATTACTAAATATTTCTTTTGTTATACTTAATTTTAGAGTCAAATAAACAATATAATTAATTCTTCAGTTCCTAGAAGTCAAATTTAATTGGATTGCTTTTGGGAAACTGCTAAAAGTTGTCATTTGGGGACGTTCCAAAATTGCTACAGCGTGTCTGTAAATAGAGTAAGATTTTTTCATTAATTAGTGTGCTACACAAGTTTAGTGAGTTGCTGTCTAAAAACCTATGTCATCACATTTAAACCCAAATAATCAATCAATCTGCAGTTTTTGGTTGTGCATGTCATACAAACTACAAAGGATGGTTCCAAACTTACACATAACAGACAGATACAAGCATATGACTCAGCACAGGTTTTTATATAACTCATATTGAAGTTATTGAAATTTGGTAATAAGATCTTTACTTTTTTGTATGTGTTTATGTTATTTACTTTTCTGACAACATCTAAGGAATATTTAAAAAGTGAAAATTGTTATAGTAAAGGAAATTAGGCTAACAACCATTGAGAAAATGGAAATGAGGGGGAAATATATACATTTGTAAATAGATACTCCTATCTATAAATTATGATTTACTGAAGAAAAGTTGGTTTTCATTTTTCTCATATATTTTTAATGAATATTACCAGCATTGTCGAATATTTATAATTCTTAAATTTAAAGAATAAGGAATGACATATATATATAGATAGATATCTCTATATATCTATATATCTACATCTCTATATATCTATATATCTATATCTGTATCTATCTATCTATCAATATATATATAGGCTCATCTGACATTTTATACACATCAGTTATGTGCTCCTGCAGATTTTTACAAGATGTGACACAATGTAAGAGGAACAAACAAACAAACTAGATTATTACACTGGCCAACAAATTTTTACAAAGGTCATATTACTGAAATAGAATTAGTCATTTCCTATCAATTTGTATGTACTCAACACAAATATGACAGTCAAATTCTAATTTTGGTTCTAGTTTTTTTTTTTTTGGAATCTACAATAAATTGATGTTTACAAAATGAAATGGATGCCAACAGTAATAGGCCTACGGTTAATACCTGTAAAAAATCAAGTCATAGACTACTTAGATTTCTTTGCTTGTCTCTTGTACAGCTGTTCAGGAATAGAATAGATGGAAGATAGTTTCCATTGTGTAAAAGCACAGCCTTAACACTCAGCTTTGAAGAGTCTAGAAATAGTCTCCATTCTTGTGGGTCATGAGCGATTTCTAAGGCATTCATGAGGCCCTCAATATCGGAACAGAATACCAGAGTACTTTCCTTTCTGAAGAAAGGCTCCAACTGCTGGTGGTAATTATAAAATATTCACTCACATCTGTTCTCAAATGCTAGCTATAGTTGCCATGCAACTTGGTTTGACACAAAGTCAAAACATAAACCTAATTTTTAGATGGATGACTAACACATACAATTTACCACACTGTCTTCATAAATTCAAATCTCTTGAGATGAATAAAAAGATTTATTGAAGAGCTAAAACATTTAAAATTTTCATATGAAATACTAGCTTGTGCTACTCAAGAAAAAACAAATGGTATACATTGCCTTTTTAGGGAGAGATGATTTCTTTTAAGAAGTAACAAATAAATAAATATAATCTGGCATATTATTGTTATAAAGCAGTGGTTTTACATTTCAGTGTGAAAGATGGTTCTACAAATGTTTTAGGTATTTGTTCTTTGATGTGCCAGAAACTGTGCTAGGCAGCACACAGTCATAGACAAAGAACAAAAATCCAATCTACTTGCCCTGTGCCTTGATTTAGAATTTATAGTGTATGACTGAGAAATCCTGGAGCAAATGGCCCCTGTTATTGCTTCAATAAAATATGCTCAAAGTTATCAATTTATTTGTGCAGACCCATAATGGTCCAGCCATCGTCTCGCTGTTCACTCTGGTTTCTGGTTTCTAGTCTACCTGCCAATCTAGGAATTTGGTTTGGTTTTTAAATGTAATAGTATACACTGACTATAACACAGTGCACATGAATGTGGGTGTGTATTGCCCTGTTTCCAAGTGCTTTAATATCTTAAGAAAATGAATGCAATTTTCCTTTCAGATCCAAAATTTATTTCACTAAGGCCATGCCAATAAAAAGTATCATAATTTAGTATACCTGATTCTCTTCCCAAAGAAACAAGGCTTAAAAGGGAGTCCCTCCTCTGTGGGTCAGCCTGGTGCCCAAGTGCAAACACTCCTGAGGCTGAGAGTAGACTTTATTACCTACAAATCCCTTGGAGAGAACTTCAAAGCTATACGCTCAGTAGGAAAAAGAAACAACTGCAAGCAAATATTCAATTGAAACCATAGTACATTTGTGAAACATTCTAGATAAATATCTTATTTCTCTGAAAACATCAGTTACACCACTACTGTGACAAATTTCTTCTGTCACTTGTCTTCTGGTCAGAAGTTAATTTAGTGACTGTTTACTATTTCATTCTCCTCTGCTATGTCTGCTTTTCCTTCTCTCCTTTTCAATTTTCCTGTGTATAATCGAGTGGAATATAATTTTGGTTTACTAGGAAGTACAATGAGCTCCTCAGAGGGAAGGTGATGTATTACTTTGACAAACACATAAATACGTGATGTAATCATTTATCATGAGCTGATCAATTCACCAGTTGAGTGTTAGAAGCAATTTTAATGTCATGGAAATTTTGAATACAGCTATTGTATTCATGATTGCAGCTAAATAAATGAATGATTTCTCAGTTTGGCATGTTGCCAGAAACTTAAATTGGGATAAAATTACCAAGTCAAACTTAATCATCATGTCAGTATTTTTATGACTAATGACAGTTCAGATCCAGAGACCTCGCATACTTTCAGAGAAGTTGCAATGGCTCATCAATCTGTGTTGTAGAAGTATTAATTAGTGGCTGCTACTTATGATGTATTGCTCTCTTGTGAAGAACTGAAGAGTCAGGGGGAAGTGTGTGGAATAATTTATTCTCTTAAATCAACAAGTAAGGAACGATACCATCTAAAATTAGTGTCAGAAAAATAAACAAGTTTTTCTTTCCACATTTTCTGAAGTGTCATAAGACTAACAATGTTAAGATGAAGCACCTATTTATAAAAGTGAACACATAAAGTTATAACAGATTAAAGTAACTCAAAACTGAGAAATATCCATCTCTGAGATAACTGTGAATACAATCAACTGCGTTTTTGAAAGAATATGGGCCAGAGCACTGCCAGCTCATAGCCGCTATTTAGATACACCACAGTTCATAAAATAATCTTTCTTTTTAGAGACATTCTTTTTAAAAGCAAAGCATTCTATGAACCTTGTTAATTCATTTAAAAAAATCAATATTAATTGAAACATTGTCTTTGCTGATGAAGAAAGGAGGGTCTAAATTTTGTGTCATCTGCTCTAGTTAGTGTTTTTGGATGTCTTAGTCTTGCTCCTATAGATCTCCATGCATTTCCCAATCATACAAAATAGCTGTTTTTCCTCCGTTTTATTTTGAGGCAAGATGGTGTCTTACATCTTTGAATTTCCAGCCCTTGACACAGAACAATTTAGTAAATATTGGTTGAATGAATTGAGGGTTTGATCCCTATCATTAAAGTGCAGTGGGGGAAATCACAGTTGAGAATTGTTCATTGTTAATAGGAAAAGACGGACAAAATGCACTGGGAGCACAGAACAATGACTCAACTGGACTGTTGTGGGTTGAAAAAATGAAGACGGTTGAAGCTCTAGTTTAATAGAGTTCCCTGGTGAAGAAGAGACTAGAGGGGGAGGAGAAAGACAAAAGTAAAAAAAAAAACTTTTTTTTGTTTTGTTTTTAAGATTTATTTATTTATACATACAAGCTGGGGTACAGACCAGAGGTGTGGGGCGGCAAGAGGGTTCACCAGAGACAGAGCGGGGAGCAAAGCAGGCAGATCAAAAACACACTGCTGAGGGGAGCAGCGGGCGAGGCAGGAGAGGTCTGCTGCGCCATGTGGGATTCTCCCCGGCTGGGCGTCGAACTCGCATCTGCTGCCGACAGCTCCACAGCGCAGCACCTAACCTCTGCGCCACCAGGGAGGCCCCCCCCAAAAAAAAAACTTTTGATAAAGGCCATTAAATGAGTGTGAGTGAGTACTGAGAGTGAGGAAAGCGAAGGCAAGACAGAATAGTTCTGGATAAGCCACCTGTGGATAAATGGTGATGGTTTTTTTTTTTTTTTTTTTTTTGTACCTTGATAACAACTTTGAATTTAACAAAAATAAGCCAAAGGGAACTGTTGAAGAGATTTTAAGGGAATATGGGGGATTATGATAGTGCTTAGGAATGCTAACTTCACTGGAATACTGAGACTGGACACATTATTCTTTTTTTAAAAAAAAGATTTATTTATGTATGCATACAAGAGCTGGGGTGTAAGCCAGAGGCATGGGGGTGGTGAGAGGATTCAACAGAGACAGAGTGGGGAGCAGAACAGGCAGATTGATTGAAATACACTGCTGAGGGGAGCAACAGAAGAGACAGGAGAGGTCTGCTGTGCCATGTGGGAAGCTCCCTGGCCAGGGATCGAACTTGTGCTGCAGTGGTTGCAATAGCTTCATAGTCTGAGATTTAACCCCTTGTGCCACCAGGAGGCCCCCATTATTTATTCTTTAGATGGCTATTTCAACTCTCAGGCAAGAGATGTTGAAGGTCTGTATTTAAGGCAGCATCGGAAATCAGAGACAATATAAATTAATCTGGGTTTAGATATTAGCTGAGAAGGAATGACAAAGGTTGGAACTAATTTCAAATACTGATTTAGTTGTTTATGGGAAAATAGAAAGGGACACACATTCAAGATGAAACTTACAGAAAAAAAGTTTGTAAGACAGTAGATAATGGCAATCAAATAATTAGATAAAGTGATCTTTTCTTCCGACACTGAGAGTTTGCAAAAGGATATTCTTGCACCTTAAAGATAACTGGCCACATACAATAGGGTATTACGTACTGTATAGTTTCTTTTCCTTTGCAAATATCATAATTAATGCACCATCAATTTTCTTTGTATCAATGTTTATTATTTTTAACTCAGAACTTTGAATGAAATATTATTTCAATATCACAGTTGTCACATATTTCTGGGCCACTGTGGACTTCTTGTACATATACAAAATACTGTAAATGTATTTTACAATGTATTTTATATTGATACATTTGTAAATTTATTT
The DNA here is from genome assembly GCA_004024925.1 of Scalopus aquaticus. NCBI lineage: Eukaryota > Metazoa > Chordata > Mammalia > Eulipotyphla > Talpidae > Scalopus > Scalopus aquaticus. The sequence continues at coordinate 14,483 of PVIJ01006083.1, forward strand.
TACAAATACATTTGTAAAAACCACTGAACTCCTGGGGTCAATTTTCTCAACACCTGAAGAATATATTTTGTTTAAATTAATTTGTCTATTCTTAATTCTTTTTGTTTATTCTTAATTTTTAATTCTCTCAAAATAGTTGCCTTAATTCTCTCAAAACCATTGCCTTGAAGTGTAATTAAATAGAAATAGCTTGGTGGTAGTGACATGAACTGAAGTGGACCAATACAAGAGTAAGTCACAAATATGAAGCAATGCATGATAAAATAATTTTGAAAAACATTTATATAGGATAATGAAGTTGATTCACCCAATTTAATGTTCCACAAACAAAAATTTACCACATCCTACTTTTCTGTCTCTCTCTGTAATATCCTTCAATCATTCTACCCCCTCAGACCTAACTAGTTTCTCTCTTCTGAAAGATTGTGTATGTGTGTGAGAGAAAGAGGGGGAGGAGAGAGAAAGGAAAGAAGAGAAAGTGCAAGCCAACAAGAGAGTATAAAACAAATAATTTCTGTGAGATTCCATGTGCAACAGCGCATATTTGGGAACTGCAAGTCAATTTTAAGTTTCTCATCATGATGGGACTTGTTTCAGTTTCTTACGATATTAAGAAATTTAGCCAAAGGGAAGTAAGCTTTAGGAAAATAAACAATCATTATAAAGTTTTATTAAGGATATAATATGATTATGTTTGTACTTTCAAGGCATAATTTGGGTTGTTTTCTGCAGTGAGTATCTCTAGACATAGAAGGAATTGGTTGGAATCTAAATTCAGAAAAAGATGAAGCTAAATTTGATGTTTCTTAAAATAGCTAAACTGGATCATTTTTAAAATTAATGAAATGTTGGAAATGAGTAAAATGACAATTGCTGAATAGCTAGTAAGATAATGTGAAGGGTAAAGAAATTTAAAGGTAGCCTTTATGTAGAAGGGTAGAAAATTATTTTACTTAGGAAGTACTAATTGTTTAGATCTCTGTTGCACTGCCAGGTGGTAATGTCTGTATTGCCATATGTAGCTCAAATTCCAAATTAATTCTCAATAACTATTTTTAAACAAATTTATTGAAAATACTGAAACTTTCAAAGAAAATTCATCCCATTTGTTGCTACCATTCCTTGCAACTACATTATTTGTCTTCAAGAATAAATGTTTGTGCTTCACTTATTCTTCACTTGGTGCTTTGAATTCTTTCTAGGATCTTAATGATTTCCTAATTCATAGTTTAATCTTTCTTTTAGATTTTTGTTCCTCTTCCAGTTGTTCAAATAAACCAAAGATAAAACCCTTTGTCCAAAGGTGACACTATGTTTTTCTCTTTTTCTTGCTATGCAAGTTCTTTAGGCTGCTGTATTTTATATGTATATTTTATGTATATTTTTCCAATCCATTCCTTAATTTCTAATAAAATTTTATTGATTTGCCATTGGTTTACAAAGCTGTTCACATTTGTAGACTCCAGCTTCACGTCTTGATGTGTTTATATGTCTCTCTACACTCACCACCAAAGTCCTATCCCCATCCCATTTTCTTTTTTTTTTTTTTAAAGATTTATTTATTTATACATGCAAGCTGGGGTACAGGCCAGAGGCATGGGGCGGCGAGAGGGTTCACCAGAGACAGAGAGGGGAGCAGAACAGGCAGATCAGAAATACACTGCTGGGGGGAGCAGCGGGCGAGGCAGGAGAGGTCTGCCGGGCCATGTGGGATTCTCCCTGGCCAGGCGTCGAACTTGCGTCGCCGCTGCCTACAGCTCCACAGCGCAGCGCTTAACCGCTGTGCCACCGGGGAGGCCCCCCATCCCATTTTCAAATTGGCCCCCTCTATCTTTTTTTCTCACTCCTTTCTTTCCCCTTTCCCATTTCTTCTTCCTTTCCCCTTTGATGGCCTACCATATTTTGTACAGTCTAAAGGTTATAATTGTTTGTTTGCTCTTGTGACTTATTCTGCATATGAGTGAAATCAAGTGCTTGTTTTTCTCCTTCTGATTTATTTTGCTTAGCATAATTACCTCAAGTTCTATTTATGTTATTGGAAGACAAATTTCATCTTTTTTTAATAGCTGAATATTATTCCATTGAGTGTATGTATACCTCAGCTTCTTCATCCAGTCCTCCATTGATGGGAATCTGGGTTATTTCCATATCATAACTATCATGTCATTCCTTAACTTTCAACAGCCACCCTTCTTACCCCGCACCTAGACTGACTCTGCTCTTATGAACTTTATTAATTCCTTTCTCATTGTAAGAGCTAACAGATGATGTTAGAATGCACTTCACCTCTTTCCTTAGCAAATCTCTGAAAAAATCTCATCAAGTATTACTCATCAGTTTGTAACATAAAATGAATGTTCAATTAACATTTGATGAGCTGAGTTGACATCTATTCAGCTAGACATTCAGGGAAATATGTCTGACTATTGTAGTTTCCTTTATCATTTAATCCTTTCATTCCACTTCCCCTGAGTTTCTGGCCACTAAATACCCACATCAGAATAATAATAGACACCTCTTTATTCTTCTGTTTTTCTCTGCTCTTAAAACTGAGTCATTTAATCCCCAAATTTTCCCTAGCACTTTGGATATTTGCTAGCCCTAAAAGTCCATTCTTTCTCTTTTTGCTTCCTGCGCTCTGTGTACATAACACAGTAAACTAATAACCATATAGCTCCCTTTAAATGATTTGATGCTTATATTAAGCACCCTGCTTTTATATCTCTTAGTAACAGTATATGAGTTTATATGTATACATAATTATACAGGTATATATGCAAACAGGAGCTATCTAAACAATATTTAACCAGGTCTCAATCTGAAATAATTTTCTTTTCTGTTGCCATTTATTAAAACTCCCTGCCAGGCAGTATAATAATTGGTTATACACATTATTTTATTCCATGGTCACTGTTATTACAATGCCCCTTAAAGAATAAGGAACTTTAAATTTATAGGAGACAGAATAAGAAAACTGCCTATGATCTCGAAGAAATCAGATAGACTAATATTCAAAGATTACAAGATTTCAAAACCTGTCCTGAAAATTATTATTTTATGTACTATGAGAAGAAAGTGATGTAGTGTTATAAGAAAGACATTACATAAACCGCATTAAAGTTTTCATAAAAGAAGTTAAATATGCAGTATTTATTTGGTTTCAGCATATTTTAAAGTATATTGAGATTCTGATATATGTTATTCTTCATCCAATTTTTTTTTAACTTAGAGGTACATTTTATTTATTTATTTTTAAAGATTTATTTATTTATGCATACAAGCTGGGGTAGATGCCAGAGGTGTGAGGTTGTGAGAGGATTCACCAGAGTCAGAGTGGGAAGCAGAACAGGTAGATCAACTGAAATACACTGCTGAGGGGAGCAGCGGGTGAGGCAGAAGAGGTCTGCTAGGTCATGTGGGAAGCTCCCTGGCTGGGGATCGAACTTGTGCTGCAGTGGCTCTGGATAGCTTCGTAGTGCTGAGACTTAACCCGTTGCGCCACCAGGGAGGCCCGGCATATACTTCTTCATTATTTCTATGAATTTCATATTTACTGGTTTAATTTTCCATGTGACTATTTAAAATTTTTTTAGACTTTTTCTTTTATTAAGATTTATTTTATTTATTTATGCATAGAAAAGCTGGGGTGTAGGCCAGAGGTGCACGGGTGTTGGGGAGGATATCAGAGGAGTCACCAGAGGCAAAGTGGGGAGCAAGAACAGGCTGATTGACTGAAATACACTGCTGAGGGGAGTAGCAGGCAAGACAGAAGAGGTCTGCTGTGCCATGTGGGTTAGCTCCCTGGCTGGGGATCAGACTCCTGCTGCAGTGGCTGCCAATAACTTCATAGTGTTGAGACTTAACCCCTTGCATCACCAGGGAAGCCCTTATCTTTACATTTTAAAGGCTGATGTCATTTGTCTTCTAGTGTGAAATTCACACATCAAAATGTTTATGCACTCCTTAGACTAAGGACAATAAATAGCATTTTTAAGGCATGAATAGCATTTATATTATTATGATCATGCAAACATTTTGCTAGTAGACTATATTCTTTTCTGTAGTCCATGCTTCTAATCAAAGACTGTTCTAAGTAGAAGTTGTGTAAAATTAATTTCAAATACATTCACTCACCTTGACATTCCATCCATTAATAAGAAAGAACACATTAATTTTCTGTTCTTTGGTCTATGGTTCTCTCGTAAAATATCCCCTCCTCTCAGACTTTCCAGTTGTGTTTGTTTCATTAACTAATAAGCCTTCATATCCTGAAATCAAAGTATCTGTGTATGAGAGTCTACTTTTTTATCTGGACTGCTTGCAATGGGACCTACAGTCTCCATTTTCTAGTTATTATCTGCACTATAAAAGTAAATTCCTAAGAAATAATACTGCATCATCAAGTCAAGTCATTGCATGGGAAGGCTGATGGTGATAAAGGGAAAGAAAAGTGCCTTTATGAAATATTGCAAGCTAAGATATATCTACATTGATTGCTACTATAAGGAAAGTCTTTTGCTCTGTATATAACAGTTTTTGATGAATATAAAGTGTTTGACCTTCCCAGGTAAAAGTCTGTTTTCTTTACTTAAGGCAATATATGCCCCAGAGTATGTTCTTCAAGGTGTTGAATATGATGGATGGAAGCATATCATTTAGAAATTTTATCCTTTATACCCTTTAGTGAACCTTCTTTGTGTCTGGTCAAAATATAACTGTTTATTTGAAAATCCAAATAAAACTTTGCTCCTACTCTGGTAGGAGTAAAATAAAAGTAACATGCTTCACCTTAAACATGTACATAAGCGCTACCAGATCACTTAAAATAAATGATGTACATGGGATCCAGCAAATTTCACTCATTTGAGAAAAGGAGGGGTCTGAACAAAGGAATCATATCCATCCATGAACTCAGCATAGATTTTATTATAATCTAGTTGAACTGAATTATTCATAGTAACCTTTTGTTTTCTGTGTTTATTTCAATGAATGGACAATCGATTTCCACTCAAATGCAAGCATGTCATCCTATTATTCTGAGTCCTGTACTGGTTTTTCATTTTGTGAACAATTTTCCTTTTAATATGAATTTTGCAAACAGTACCTTGTTGATTGATTTGATTGTTTGTTCACTTTAGTGATGCTTCAGTTTCCTTAAATCATTATCAAATCTTTTTTAAATATTATTTTCTCCTCCACATTTTTATCTGACTCCCTTAAATTTCTACAACCATGATGATGGTTAGGAAAGGAAATTAACTAAATGTATATTTTTCCATTTTGATAGAATGGAATGAAGTGTCTTTTGTGATGAGTTTTCCATGTAGTCACTGATTTTTTGGTATTAGTGACAAATAGCATAAGCCAACTTGGGTTTACATATTTTATATTGTAACTTAACTCTGAATGAGTTTCTCAAAAACATTTGCCAACATTTTCTAACATGAAAATCAGAAGATAAAATGCTAATGAAGTAATAAGCAGGTACATCTGAATAGGAATATCTGAAAAAATTTTTGTTGTTTTTCATAGCTTTTATTTTAGCATCTCATTTTAATTCCAGGAAAAGGTGGACTGACTTTGAGGCTGTTAACCTCTCTTCTCAAGCGGCTTTCTACCTTTGAAGGAATGAATACCCTTAGGTATTTATCACTTAATTCTGACATCTCAGTGTTCATTTAATAGATTAATGGCAAAAACTTCTAGTGCTGATTTCCTTCTTTCTAGGACTTTTGGCACAAGAAAATACTTTATGAGACTTTTCCTATAACTCTTGGAATAATTTTTTTAAAATTTATTTATTTATGCTTACAAGCTGGGGTACAGGCCAGAGGCATGGGGCAGTGAGAGGGTTCACCAGAGATAGAGTGGGGAGCAGAACAGGCAGATTGACTGAAACACACTGCTGAGGGGAGCAGCGGGCGAGGCAGGAGAGGTCTGCCAGGCCATGTGGGAATTTCCCCAGTCAGGCGTTGAACTCACATCGCTGCCGCCAACAGCTCCACAGTGCAGCCCCTAACTGCTGTGCCACCAGGGAGGCCCCACTTTAAATAATTTTAGATTTAAAATAATTTCTGGGCACACTGAGGCTAGATCCTCTGCTCGGTGTCTGGCTGGGTTAAAATCAGGGAATTGACTATGATTATTGTTCTCATTTCGCAAAGAGATCTTCCCCAATTATCTTTTATAAAATAGCATACCCACATCATATATTATTAGCCATGTACTTCTCTCCACTCAAATTGACAGTTTCAGTCTCCTTTAGTATACCATGAATTGCGTTAAGAAATAGAACCCTTTAATTAAGCATAGAATACTTATTTGCCATAGGATGTGGTTTATTTTTAGGACCCATGGGTGTGCATGACATTGCTGAATCGTTGTTACCTATTCTCTGATTTTTGTTTATGGCCCACTCTCCTTAAGCCCAAAGTACAAGTCTCACAATAGAGTAGTTGTCACAGACAGTTGGCCAAGTCAAATCTTTCAGTCATGATAGCTTTTTTTGTAATTACTTGATGTATTTAATTGTTATATTTAATATATTGAAAAGTAATGCAATACTATGTATTAGGAATATGTAAAATGATAAGAAATCCATATTATTTCTTAAGTAAATATTTTCATTTGTCACATTAAGGTGAATCATACAATGCATATATTTTATATGTAGAGAGGGATTTGTCATTAAACTGCCACATTGCAAAATGTGGACTATATGCTGAAGAGGACAACATTGGTAGATAAATGTAGAACTTCTAAATTTAATTTTAAGATTAAGTACATATAGGAAAGCATAATGCTGTAAAATCAATTGCCTGTAACTGTAAATATTTATTATAAATAGTATTCATTTGTCTAGTAGTTATGATTTCATGGACTAGAGTCACCATGGAAAAATCATAATCAACTTATCTTGGGAAAATAGAACAGCTACATAATACAGTGATAGGGCTCATTACAGCTCATGGAATACTCATATTTTCTCATGTTTTGCTTATTGCCAAAACAATATAATCATAGAAATAGAAAAAAATTGGAAAACTCGTTCTGACCATCTTCAAATAATTACACTGTTCTCACTCCCTTGCTCTGTCTTCAATATTTGTTCAGATGTTAATATGAAAAATTTTAAAACATTATTATAGTTTATACAATGACAATGATAAACTTATGATACATTCCATGTTTACTTTTTCGCACATCATATATTTGATAATTTTTACACTTATTCAGTAAATGCCAACCTTTACTGGTGCCTGCTCTGTATTCTGTAAGTTGTAAATGAGTTAGTTGAAGATTAATAAGTTAAATTTTTTTGCTTTCATATAGCTCCTAGTGTAATAGGGAAATTGACATGTAAAAATGCAAATTTATTATGACCAAGACTATGTTGTCATATACACATTGCAAAGATGATAAAAACTAGAGAATAATAAACTCTGCCAAATTTATAATTAAGGGCTTTTAATGAATACTGGTTATGCCAAAATATACAAGTAATAAATAAACAAATAGCTCATTTTATAATTACCATACTGAATTATGATGGCCAAATTATTAATATTGTTATGCAAAATAAATTAGACATTTTAAACTAATGTTAGTATTTTAGAGATGAATAGTTTAAAATACGCTTGGATGAGGGCTGAATGTTCACACTCCAAATTTCTATGTTGCAACTGTAATTCCTCATGTAAGGATGTTAGGAGGTGGGATCTTTGGAAGATGATCAGGTTTAGATGAGGTCATGGGATAGTATTAGTACTCTTAGAGGAAGAGGAATGGAGTTAGCTTCCCCCCCTGCATCCCCACCATGGGAAGATACAAGAAAGTGACCACCTGCACCAGGAGAAGAACTCTCATCAGGAACTGAGTTAGCAGGCACTTTGATCTTGGACTTACCAGCTTCACAACTCTGAGCAAAATGTCTCCTGTTTAGGTCATCTAATTTACGATATTTTGTTATAGCAGTTCATGCTAAGATAGGTGTTTAATAATAGGATGAATTTAGAGGACTTTACCAGAGTATGTATGTCTACTTTTCGTGGAATGCTCAATATTCTTGAATCAAGAGGCTTCATTTATATTTGCATATTGTTTCAGCACTGATCTAAGCCAAGAGTGCTTGGAGGGACAATCTGTTCAAGCAATTTACCAGGGTAGAGTGGCGGTATGTGTCACAGTTCTGTGTCATGGGCTCCCTTTTGTTCCATGGAAAAGAAAACCCTATTCTGGCGTGCCTGGAAGCTAAGCTAGATGACGCTGCAGAGGGCAGCTCCAGTGTCTGCCTGTCAACGGGGCTGACAGGCATAAATGGGCTGGGTTCCCAACCATTCTCAACCCTGATGCAGGATTCCTGTCAAGCCAGGGAACAGGAACAAGATGCATTGACAGATATCACCAACGGGAGGGTAGGAACAATCCCCCCAGGCCTTGTACTGTCTGTCACAGTTCCTTTAAGGAAAGCAAAAAGGAAACCAGCAGGCGTGGCAAATCTAATCCACTTTACTTATAGATACATGGTCACCTGGGCAAAATATTTGTATCCAGAGAACTCTGAATTTCTCTTTGCTGGAATGGGTTCCTAACTTATTTTTCTTATCCAACCTATCAAAATGTCTTCTCTAATTAACAATACTTATATCAAAATCACATTTGCTATAGTGACAATACATTTAACATGTAAGGAACAGAAGGATTTTACTTTTCCAAGTCCAATTAAACGTTGTTTATTTTCCAAGCCATATAAAGAACATTTACAGTTGGAAATATTTTTTTAATTAAAAAGTTTAAACAATGGACTGTAGAAAACAACTTCAAGGAGATGTTGAGAAATGCTGATAAAGTGTTGCAACTGATTCCTTTGTATTTAGGATTAAAGATTTAGTCTTTTGTTCCACTAGCCTTTAGTACAGAGGATATATTTTCTTTTTTAGGTAAGAAAGAAGTGCTTTAAGTGTGGCAAATTTCATTATTTTTATAGAACAATAATTAGTTCCTAAATATACTCTGATCCATATTGAATGAAATTTCCAAATTCTAAACACTTTAGGTAAAAATCTGTAACTTTTGTAATAATTCCACCAGCATACGCTATAAAAAGAATGACAAAAAATTGATATTAGAATAGCTGTGATTTAGTTATACTTTTTCATACCTTAATTTTTTTTATCTGATTGCTCTAGGCAGAATAATATTCTTCTCAGATAGCATTGTTCAACTTTTCTTTATGCATGGAGAAATAACAACCTAAAACCAAAATACTACAAGATTTTATCTTTTATAGTTTTTACCCTTTTATTATACAGCTTTATGTATATATTTTTATTCTTCGACACCTAAAAATAGTAGAGGGGGAAACACAATGGGAATTAGAATCAATATATAAGTGTTAAATTGACACAGCCTCCCAATTCATAGTGTAGAAAATAAAGTAAATAAAGCATCCTAGTCACTGATTTTGATAAAGGTAATACATTATATTTTTACTCTTCAAATTATAACTTATTAATAACAATACACTAGGGCCTTAATTTAAACTCCCTATCATTCAACTTATTACAGTAAGTTGAATACCTATTTAGAATACCATCCTCAACCCCTACAATTTTTAGGTTCTTTTTTTTTTTTCCCCCTATCAAAACAGAGTGAATGGGAGGAAACAAATGGCAATAGTATTTCTTTGGTGGTAGGATGTTAATGTCACCAGAGATAGTATTTAATTTGAGGTGTCTGCTTTTCACATTTATTTAGTAATTCAGTGTGTTATTTAGATTTTTAGCCTATAAAAATTTAAGGATAAAATTCATATAATAAATGTGTATTTTAAAAGTCCCCAATTTTATCTATATTTATATATTTTATCTTGATATCTGTGTCTATAATTACATCCAAGCATCTATTTATCCACATATTTATACGCAATCTTGTCTAAGCCTCAGTTCCTATTTCCCTTTATTAGATTCTAACTAACAGATTGCAAGTTAAACTGGAAGGTAATATATTTTCTACTACCTGACTCTTACATGGTCATTTCATTTTAACTATTCAGTTAGAGCAAATGGGTGAAACTAAACAATGTGATCTGATTTAAGGAGGGTCCTGTACCACTAAGGGATGTCCTGGGCAGAAATAGTCTTCTTTTTCAAGGTTTCTGCATAATTTTTCATTATTATGTGCAATATATGACCCATAAAACTTGAGATACACTTTTTAGGTCAGTATAAAGAAGTATATTTGTTTGGAAGGTGTGGAACCTTATGGTTTAGCACCTATTCTAGATGCTTTTTTTTTTAATGTGACCCTGCTATGTCTTTCTGGTTCAATCAGAACTCTGTCAGTGATTTCCTAGAATATTAGAACATACTAGTTGCCATTTAACTGATTAAGGTTTATCAGACAGTGACTTCGCATAACATATTTGGCATCAAGGAATAAAGACCAATAATAACCCTGAAATATATCATCCCAGTTAGAGCTATATTGTTCTTTTAGGTCATCACTCTCATTTTTATCTAAAATTATATGGCTTTTTGCATCTTCCCTAACTTTTTTTTTAACCTAAATTTTATGTCATTTATAAATAGGTATTTTTACTACTTCCTTTCCAATATTATTTCCTCATATTTTATTGCTTTATTTCACTGACAAGGTCATCAAGTCAAATGTAATATAGAACTGATGAGAAATTTGATCCTGATCTTAGGAAAAGAAAATGTTAGCTCTAGGTTTGTGTTTTTACAAATAAAAGGTTGTAACAGACCTTCCTTGTATTATTATCATCTGTGCTGTGAATTTTTATGGACAGATGAGTTACTCCTTATAATTCCTTATAATAACAATTCTTCAAAGAATTAAATCTGGGCCTCCCTGGTGGCGCAGTGGTTGAGCGCTGCAATGTGGAGCTGTCAGCAGCACGCGATGCGAGTTCAACGCCCAGCCAGGGAGAATCCCACATGGTGCGGCAGACCTCTCCTGCCCCGCCCGCTGCTCCCCTCAGCAGTGTATTTCTGATCTGCCTGTTCTGCTCCCCAGTCTGTCTCTGGTGAACCCTCTCGCCACCCCACGCCTCTGGCCTGTACCCCAGCTTGTATAAATAAATAAATCTTAAAAAAAATTTAAATCTACCTTACCAACACCAGAAAAGAATGAATTTCTTTCTCAATATTTATCCCAATTAACTAAAATCTCATCATGAATTGGAGAAGGAAGATAATTTTTATTTAAGAAAAAAATGAAGTGTGTGGTTTTAAAATTTGACCACCATGTTCAGACTTCCTGCTCTTTCCTCTCATTTAGGGAATAGTGAAGGGAAGAGCCTCAGGGGCTTTCCACAGGAAAAAACCTACCATGGCAGGCTCTACTTCTTTGTCTGCTGAATAAATTGTGCTAATCTGCTCATAGCTTGCCACCATTCTTTTTCATTTTTTATGCTTCTTTAGCTGTTTGATTTATCTCCAGCACTGCAGATATTCTTTTAAGAATTTTCATTGACTGAAGTGATACCTATTCATGGGCACAGTTGTTGATAAACTGCAGGGCTCACCATTGTTATCATTAACAATCCTGGAGGGGCTGACAGCTCCTCAAGTGTAGTTTGTGTGGTGGAGGAAGAATAGGAGAGATATGTCCATTTCCTTCCTCTCTCAGGAGAGTCAATAGTCAGATTATAGAGCCCCAAATGGATTCTTCTGGAAGGCTGATCCGGAATGCGCCTTTCATGCTCCCATTATGCTTCATGCTTCTGGACACTGGCAGGAGGCTTAGGGTTCAGTTTTAACAAAGTGACTTCACTGACCTCGATTCTGCAGCATTGTTCTTAGGACAGTGAAAAATAATTCAATTTCCCATGTGGAAGCATCTTAGCAAACCCTTCATGAGTTTGCTTTCAAAAATAAATCCACAAGCACGTGGGAAAAAAATATTTTTGAAGAGCGGAAGTATTTTCTAGTCACACATAGTGACTAATTTCTCAAGCTGCCAGTGGTCATTAAACATTAACTAATTTTTAATTTATAAATGTACCTGTTTTTAAAAAGTGAAATGACATTTCTAGTTTTAATGACTATAGACTAAAGAAGGTGGCTGTTTATAGCTAACATGTACTCAATAGTTTCAATACACCTTGATTTACATCTTCATCTTCTTGCATATTTTCAACTTAATTTATTAACTTTTTAAATGTTAACTTGAAAACCTGCATTCCTTTGCGAGGGCTATTGGAACAAAATCACCAAACAGCAATTTTGTCTTGTCATAGTTCTGAAGGCGAGATGCTTGAGACCAAGGTGTCCACGATGCTTTTCTTGAGGCTTCTCTCCTTTGCCTGCAGATGGCCTCCTTGCTGTGTCCTCACTTGATTTTCCCTTGGTGTGCGCATTCCTGCTGTCTCTTTTTGTGTCTGTATTACCACTTTTTAAAGGACACTAATCAGATTGGATCACAGCCTTCTCCCCATTTTAACTTAATTACCTCTTCAAAGGCCCCTACTACAAATATATTCGCAGTCTGAATTATTGAGAAGTTAGGACTTCAAAATAGTAATTTGGGGGCTAGTATGATATTTATTTCCTTTAAAAACTAGCAGTGGAAGCATAGGACAAAGAGAGGATGTCCGCATTGCATGTTTCAGAAATAATCTATAACAGACTTCTTTGGAGTTGAGAGACATCCTTCTCAGCTAAAACCTCAATTTCTTTTTGAGTAGTGCAGAACATTATTTCTGAAAGAGTGTTACCTGGCTAGTTTATTCTCAGAGGCAGAAGAGACAGAAGGAATCAAGAAATCACACAGAAAGCAACATTTTCAGGAGCCAGTGAGAGAGGAAGAGGACCATAGAAATTGTGTTCTCAAAGTACCCATAGTCATCTCTCATTTTTTGCATAGAGAGAATTAAATATAAAACACAAACAGAAATGGCAGATAGCAAATGAAAAATATTTGCCCATATTTTACTTGGGGAGAATTGAAGAAAATGCCTTTATAAAGTAAGAGCAAGAAGAATACAAGTGCTTGAGTATATAGAAAATATTACAGAAGGAAGTAAATATCAGTGGGCGAAGCTCAAGAAAATAAGTTAAAACCATTAGAAAATAGGAGATGAAATCAAGACAGACACAAAGGAAAACATAGCTGAACACACAGCAAATGATATAGAGGACAGAAATAAGAGTCCAGTAAAGCAAAATAGTCAACTATTTTTTAAGAATATAAAATTTTAAACTGCTGAAGAAAGAGAAAGGAAATAAAATGTATTACCACTGTTCTTGGGTAAGAAAATAGAAGCCAATTCCATGATCAAAAGAAACACTTGAAGTTGGAAGTGTCGAGGCAGCTTTGTCTTTACTGGTGGTACAAATAGGAAAGTTACCAGGATGAAGGCGAATCCATCTAGGTATAGAAACATCTGGATCATATAATCTGATCTGTAGGGTGTTCAAAAAAATACTGCTTTATCTCCACAATTTATGTTTCTTCCTTTCTTTTTTAAAAATGATATACTATTGGTTTCCAATACTATATGTTTCAAGAGTACAGCTACACACCTTGATAACTGTATATACCATTCCAGAGTCACCATTGAAGTTTTAGTACATTCACCACTATCAAGAGAAAACCTCTACGTGTTCCTCTTACCCTTCTGATAACCACCGTTATTACATTACAGTAATTTCAGCTTCTCAGGTCTAGTTCCCCAGCAGGAATCAATCCCAGGCTGTGGTGGCAGCGCTGAGTGCCAGGCGCTAGACCACCATGGGTTAGTATCTGACGAAGCTGCAGTAGGAATTTGGCTGACTCTCAGGCAAGCAAGCAAAAAAGGGCAAATTTGTTTAGAGAAATAGACAGGAGGAAAAGTTTATTAAGGAGAAAAGAAACAGAAACAAAGTGGGACTCCCCGGGTGGAACCAGGCCAGGGAGGGGCAAAGAAGCCACAGTGGAGTCCTGCCTCAGGGAATATATGCCTCTTAATCATTCTAATACCCCATCAGTCTCTTCGTGAGTGGTAACTCTCAGTGGTCTCACTCACTCTGCCATAATGCCGCTGTGCCCAGAATTGTGGTCTTGCACCCCAGCCCTTGCCTTAGAGTCCTTTTTTCTTTATTGCCTTGTCCTGTAAAGTCCTGTTAGTCCTTCACTGCCCTTAGTCGCAGGAGTGTTTGGTTCATCCCTTTTGGAATTTGTTGCCTCTATCTCTGGATATTAGCCCCCAAGCTCCTATGCTATTCTTGACCCTAAAGCTATGGCTTGCCCTATAACCTACTAGGTTTTTGTGAGGTGTCTGATTTTTTTTTTTTATATTACACGTATAAATGAATCGTCTGGTATTTGTGTTTCTCTGACATATTTTGCTTAGTTAGCATAATCATCTCAAGTTCCACTCAGGTTGTCACAAATGGCAAGTTTTCATCATATTTTGATAGTTGAATAGTATTTCACTGGAGATATAGAATATCTTTATCCAGTCAATGGACATTTAGGTTGATTTCATACCTTGGCTATTGTGAACTATTCTTCAGTGAACGTAGGAGTGCATATATCTCTTTGAATTAATGTTTTCATGTTCTTTGAATAAATATCTAGATGTGGTATTAATAGATCATTAGGTTGTTTGATTTTTAGTTATTTTGTGGTAGCTCCACAGTGTTTTCCATAATGGCTACACCAATTTACATCCTTGCCAACAGACTTTGAGGGCTCCATTTTCTCTACACCCTCACTAACACATATGCGTGGTTTCATGGGTGTGAGGGGATATCTCATTGTGGTTTTAATTTGCATTTCCCAAATAATAAGTAATACTACTACTTCCTTTCCCTGACCCCTGCCACCACCATGAAAAACTGCCTGTAGGAATGTGAAAGGCAGAGACTGTTTTTTTTAACCATAGCCTGTTCTTAAGGAGAAGACTGTTAGCTGATGCCCAAAGTGAGTACAGTGAAAAGTGACATCACTGTAACCATTTAATTATAGATCTGGACTAAGACAAGGCAGGAAAAACACTTCCTGTCTTCCTTTGCTGAAACAAATGCCTGTACTGAGCCAGACACCAGCATTCCAACAAGTCAGCACAAAAGCAAGAACATCTAGTGTGAGAGGATCGATAAAAGTGAACTTCTGTTTATTTTCCCCTTGTGATTCTCCATCTGACCTTGTGATGCCTTTACCTGGTCACCTCAACCATGACCTCATCCTTCTTTTTCTCACTATAAAACACATCTCCCTTCCACACATCTGGATCCCTTCTCAGGAGGCATTTTGGGGTTCTAACTTGAACCCGTTCTCCTTGGATTGCAATTCTCCGTTGTTCCCAAATAAACAATTTTGGCTCACCAGCAGCCTTGCTGGTCTCTGATTAAAGGTTAGCAGATACATGAGCAAGTCTAGCCATTATTATCTGAGCCTACCCAAACACAACCAGCAGACTGTATGATGTCATAGAGCTTGTACAAATACAAAACAGACTGCTGTTCTAAGCATCTATGTTCTGGGTGCTTTGTAACACAGCAAGTGAGCTGATAAGCTATTAACATTAAACATTTCAACATTGTGGAAATTTTACCTATTAAAATAATATAAAATACCAGTTGAAATTAAGAAATACACCATTTTCATTGATCATATGGGTATAACAGTTTTTAGATATTAATTTTCAGCATTGATATACAAGTAGGAAAAGAAATAATCACATATGTTGCTTAAAAGCTACATTTTAAAAATAATTCAAAGTATTCTGGACATAGATATGAAAAATATGACAGTATATTTTATACTTAGAAATATTATTTATAATTTGCCTAAGTGTGATCTTTGATGCTTATTAAATCCTAACTATAAAGATATTTTTGATAGACATAATTTTCATAATGGGAACTATAGTGTATATTGTTAAAAATAAGAATTCAAAGTGACAAATATATGATATTTTGATTATAAGGAACAAGTAATGGGCAGTTGGATAATAGAATACCTTTAGATTTTATAAATAATATAAACATTTTTGCATTTCCATTATCACCTGTTAAACTATTGAACATTTTGCATTTTAATACTTCCAGCTTCCTTCTCAATCTGTCTCCACAAAATTTGACTAGAAATGGACACTTTCATTTTCCTAATCCATTCAGATTGTCAGCTCCTCGAAACAGAAAATTTACTAATTTCCATATGCTGTCAGCAGAATTATTGCACATTAATCAATATATAAATACTGAATGAATAAGTGGAAAATTAAGTTCTAAGTAATCTCAAAAGAAGAACAGATTTGCAGTTCAGTTTTGTGGTAACACATTGAATGAAGGAGGCAAACGTCTACAGTTTCAAATTGCTAAAGT
>PVIJ01006083.1:30916-96020 GCA_004024925.1 Scalopus aquaticus
TTTTTTTTTTTTTTTTTTTTTTAGGTAGATACTGTGACAAAGGTAGAGATAAAGATTTGCTTGCGGTCACATGATGTAGCCATTGAGGTTTGCAACCAAGAAATTTGGCTCTAGCAGTTGCAAGCTGAAATTCTTAGTAAGCATTCTAGACAGTGGAGAAAGGAGTAAGTTGATGTGCAGAGACTGAAAAGCTTCAGGTGTGCGGGGACAGATTTTAGCAGCCTCCAGAGTCACTTATTATTAACTGGACAGACACATATTTCTGTCTACTGGATAATTCAGGCAGAATGTGGTAACAGACAAATCAGAGGGGCAGATGGAATCACCATTTAGAGACGTTTAAAAAATAAAAATATGAAGAGATATTTAAAAATGTGAATAAAGTATCCAAACACTTTATGTAAAATTGTATCAATGCAGAAAATTTCCATCTGCCCAGAAGTTAAAATCTCACATGGATTACAAGTTATTTAATAATTTGAAGATTTCTGAGAGAAGTAATAAGGATAAAACTGTGAACAGATTGGGACATCTGTTGAACTTTTAATTAATGCTTTTAATTTTGAATTTAATGAACATGTTTTCTTCTCAATATTTTCCCATCATTCATATGTTTGCACATCTGTTTGTTATCTGCTTTTAACCCCATGTGTGACACAAATATTGAATTAAATTACAGAAACAGATAACATATAATACATTTATAAATGTCATTTATACTAAATGTCACAGAAAATGAAGTGAAAGAATGTCTGGCTGGTTAAATTATGTGCCTCGCATCTTTATATTTGGTTAGAATGCAATATTGATAAAGGTAGGAAACAAGTTTAACTGGTAAATCAACTATCTTATGTCATTTTTAAAAAATAGGAGCTATTCCAAATTCATGCTTACCAGAAGGGAAAGAAATTGGGGGTGGGTAAATTGGGTAAAAGGGGTCAACTCTATGGGGAAGGATAGAATTCTACTTTTTACATTTGTGATAATGTTGGTTTACAACACTGTATTTGACTGAGAGATATTGCATCATACCTCTTTAGATAGACGTTACTGTACCACACCCACCACCAATAGAATTGAACCTTTACAAGTCTTTTTCTCTATCAAGGGTTTTTTTTCTTTAAAAAATTGCCAAAATATACCACTTGTATTATTAATCAGATATCCAAAAGCAATTTTTATAAACCTCTTAAAATCTTGATATTTGCTGGGAAAGGGTAGATACTATGTCATTAGTGCATTAACTATGCTGGAGAGGTGTCTAATTAGTGACTTCTCATTTACAAAACAGTTCCATGCAAACTACTGGCTTCAGCTGCATTTTCATGCTGATGGTACCCCTGCTAGGAAAATGTAAAAACACTATGTGAAAATAATAGTGGTTGTGATATAAAAACTGCCACAGCAAGCACCTTGTCAATCTGACCCTGACAGGCCAGACATATTGACTGGCTGGTGCTGGCAGAAGATTAAGCAGCCAGAACACAAAGCCAAGTGCAGGTGGATAATGCCATCCATGTGTTATGTTTCTTTCTTTAAATTATGCACCGATCTAAAATAGCTGCTGCTTGGTCTTGTGAGTTTAACTCATGATGATTGTAAAATGGAAACTGTCTTCAAGTCCTTCCTAAAAATACCAATAAAGTTACATCCAGCCTAAGGTATTTTAAGGGAAATTGCTATCACCAGGAATAGAATTTATGGCTCTCTTTGCCATTGTAGATAAATCCATGTTTTTGACTTTGTGGCCATGGAGACATAAAAATTAAACCTTCTAACCATGGCCAGGCCTTTTGTACTAAATGGTAAAAGTCAATAATGATTGCTATCAGGAAGCTATTTCTAACTGTCATTTCTTAGTGGGAAGAAACAATTTTTAAACATGTCTGGAGTTTTATTTACAGTTAATTGGATGTTCCATAGTGAAGACATCATGAATTGATTTATGACAAGAACTTCCAGAGATACATGGCTTAGCTCTGTGACTTGGTTTGAGTGTACTTTGCTTTTATTATTGTTGCTAATGCTTTGGATGAGGACACTTTTGTTGATAATAAGCTTAAAAGACTTTTGCTTTAATTTGCTTACACGTTTGTACAGGATGTTAGAACAGAATTTTGCTGAATGACTTGGCTGCATTTCAAGCACAGCATCAAATGTCCTTCTGACTACTCAGAAAATTTATGTGGAGTAATAAATTAAACTGCTGCTTTAGCCTCAGTTGAAAGCCTTCAAATACCAACATTTTAAAGAAATTATGTCATAAATAAGTTAATATTAATTAGTTTAAGAAAGCAAAAATGAAATAGGAACAAAAGATATTTATCCAGATAATGTATTTTTCTCTTCTTTCCTGAAGTAGCATATTCTACTTAAACCTAGGGGCAGAATTAGAAAGAATACTTGAATTTTCCCAAATAAAATCATATCAAAGTGAAATAATTTCACCTCTAAAATCTGAGACAAAACCATAAATAAACAAAGTAGATGTTATATATGTCTCATTTTAACTTTGAATATGCATTTTATGATTCTTCAGATATTTTAAATTGGCCTTTGAATCTTGTGCAAAGTGCTTCAATCTTCTAGAGGGGAAATATGAAAATAAGAAAGATAATAAGGCACATATTTATTGATTGGAATTCTACAATAATAGGAGAGTTGGAAAGAACATGCAGGGACTTGGAACACAGAACTAGAGAAATCCTAGCTTTCCACAATCCACACTTTATTTGATGATATACTGGAATAGCTGCTTTATATCATATTTGCACTAATGATTTCCGTCATTGTTCCGTTACACCATGACACCATGTGACAATGATTGAGTTGTAGAAACATCTCCTTTACATCTCCTTTATCTATACCATGGAGCAGGAACAAAATGTTTATTTTATTGCAACTTTTGCTTTATATGTTGAAAAAGTATAGAGGAAAGAAGAAAAATAAAAATTCTAGTGCATATTGACATCAGCCAATTCTTAGCTTTATAAGTTTAGATATAGATTGCTTTGCAAAGGGAAATACAATTAATTTTAACCTTTATATTACATCCCGGAAATATATTGTTGAAATTTTCATTTGAAATGTGAGCTGTGATTGGAAATTTGTATTATGTATAGCTCTGAGAGGATGGATAACCTCACCCACCCCCACAAATAACAATAATGAAATCAGCAAACAAACCAAAACAAGACACACAAGATTATTTTTCAATATTCATGTATTTATTTTTGTTTCAGAGTACTTAATATGTAATTGTTAAGATTTTGTACAAATGAAATTACTTAGGATTTACGAATTAAATTATTCATGTATAGGAGAAAGAATTTTTAAATTTGAAATCTTTTTTAGCTTACCTGTGAAACCATAGTATTTTCAAAATTAGTTGGGATAATAAGTTTCATAGGTTGACATGTTACAGTACATAGAGAAGGAATGAAAAGTCAAAATATTCTTAAAGAAAATCTTTTATGTTGAGATGAGAATACTGCCTAAACCCAAATATTTGGGGAAATGGTAATTTAAGGAAAATGGGCAGAGAGAACACAGGTACATTTGCTTTTCATCAAACAAAATAATACTGTGTTTTCTAGGGCAAACTAATTATTAAATATCACATTTAATCATGCAAGAATCAACTAACATCATATGTATATTAGTTTTCTGTGACAACTGTAACAATCACCAAAAACTTTGTGATTTAAAATAACAAAGCATATATTCTCACAGTTCTGGAGAACAAAACTCCAAAATTATTATCAACTGTGCTGAAATTAAGGTGACCTTATGGCCACACTTTACTAAGAGACTCTAGAGGAGAAGCTGCTCCTTGATTTACCCTACTACTGGTGGCCAATGGCATTTCTTGGTTGGTAGCCATCACTCTACTCTTCAAGGCCAGCATCTTCAAATGTCTCTCTGGTCCATCATCATCTTCATCTCTCCTCTCCTCTTCTCTTCTCTTCTCTTCTCTTCTCTTCTCTTCTCTTCTCTTCTCTTCTCTTCTCTTCTCTTCTCTTCTCTTCTCTTCTCTTCTCTTCTCTTCTCTTCTCTTCTTTCTCTCTCTCTCTCTCTCTCTCTCTCTCTCTCTCTCTCTCTCTCTCTCTCTGTGAATTATCTCTCTGCCTTCATATTGTCATTACATTTGTGATCCTTATAACCCAGCATAATCCCCTCATCTCAAAATCTTTAGTTACGACTCCAGAGATCCTCTTTACATATAATATAGCACTTACACATTCCAAAAATTAAACCCTTGATATCTCTCAGGGATAATGTCTCTGCCTAATCCAACAACTCAACTCTGAGAGGTGGTCCAGTCATTAGGCTTCTAGTCAACATTATGTAGACGATGGCAAAACTAAATCACTAATTTTAAGGGCTACATGCATCCCCATGTTCATTACAGCACAATTTACAATAGCCAAGACCTAGGAACAATTTATATGCTAATAGGCAGATGATTAGGTAAAAAAGATGTTGTATATATATACACAATTAAATTTTTCTCAGCTGTAAAAATTGATAGAATATTGCTAAAGGGTATTAGCTTAGTGAAATAAGTCAGAGAGAAACAAACATTCTATGATTTTATTCTTATGTGGTATGTGGAGAAACTAAACATACAGAAATAAATAAGCTAAAAATAAACTTTTAGACTCTAAGTCCAGCTAGTGAAGGCGTAAGGTCAGAAGGGAAGGGGTAAGTAGGATAGGTAACTTGGTAAAAGGCATCAATTGTGTGGTGAAGGTAGAATTAGATTTTTAGTGACAAACATAAAGTAGTGTATGTAAATATTGATTTTTAATGATGCAAACCTGATACATATAATGTCATAATGCAATGATGTTACTTCAGTTTTTTTAAAGAAATATTAAAATTGATCGGTCAATCGACCAATTAATCTTTGGGTCTAAACTAGGAAAAACAGGTATAGTTTTCAAAAAAACAAGACAGTTTGAAACCTGTTTCTATTGGTCAGATAACTAAAAAGAAATTAAAGCCTTAAAAGGAAATGTAGATTGGAAGATAGGCAAAATAAAGAAAAATATAGTAATCTTCCCTTAATCTGCAGGAATTACATTCCAAGACTCCCGGGGGAAGTCTGAAAGAGCAGATAAACATATATACTGTATATCTTCATTTTCATACATATTTGTGATAAATCATAATTTAGGTAGAAAAATAAATAAACAATAATAGCCAACAATAAAATAGAGCAATTGTAATAATATAACAAAAGTTATGTGAATGTGTTCTCTCTTTCAAGATGCGTTATTGTATGTAATAATTTCAAGCCAGGGTTGGCTGCAGGTAATTGAAATCTTGGAAATATAAATATCACAACTTCCTACCATTTGCTAAGTTATATGATTTTACTAAGTATTTGTAATTACAATATTGAAGGTTACTTACCAAAAATATACCTTGTGTAACAGGGAACTTCTGTTAACAAGAGATAAAGGCAGGGAAACACACCTCAGTACTGGAAGAAAAGGGAAATGAATAGAGAAAGCATCTGAGGAACACAACTTAAAAATAGCAACATAATGAACACATGGGTGCATGAATCCAACGGTATGGAAGCAATCCAGATGTCCAAAAATAGATGATTGGTTCAAGAAGATGTGGTACATATACAGAATGGAATACTATTCAGCATTCAAAGAAGATAAACACATGCAATTTGCAGCGACATGGATGGAATTAAAGGGGATCATACTCAGCAAAATAAGCCAGAAAGAAAGAGGAAAATATCAAATGGTTTCACTTATAACAGGACTATAGGGAAACCAAATAGGAGAGACACTCAGCAGGGCGGGGGTGGGGGAAGGATAAGGGCACAAAATGGAGTAGAAAAGGACACAAGAGACCATGGAGATGGATCACAGGTGAATTGGTGGTGGGTTACCCAAGGGGAATACAAAATGTAAAAGATATAAATAACTCTATATATATATATATATATATATATATATATATATATATATATATATATATATATATATTATAAAAAAAAGAATAGCAACATAAACCTAGGAAGTGGTTTTAGCTGCAATGAGCCATCTCTTTCTAGATAAAACAGGCCCATAAAATAAATGGAAAGACATTCTGAGATCTTGTTTAGCACACATGCAAAGACAGATGTATGACACACAGACATACAGATGCACAAACCCTAAATAACATTACTGATGGCAATTCACTTAGCACTTCTTTTTTTTTTTCTGATTTCATTGTGTCTCATAACACACATGTTAAGCACTTTAGTCTTTGTACTATGGCAGAAACTGAATTTGTCTTGTGAAATAACACATATACAAAAGGTATGGAGAAGAAACAACCATGCTTCCTAGTAGAGAATAGGATTAAAAACCAGAATAGTGATCTGGTAGACACAATTACTGGGGATTGTTCTATAACTTGATTTTCTGCTGCTTATGATAATGACTTTTGGGACTATTTTTAAGTTTTCTTCTTGCCTCTACATCCCAATAGGTTCCTCCTTCTTCCGGTGGGATTCCTGTTGAGAGAGAACCTTGTGTTACGGAAAAGAACATGGCCTTTGGAATCTGCCTTGTTATGAAAATTGGCTTTATTGGTTTGCTGTCTAACTGAATCTGGACAATTTTTTTTTCAACTTCTTGTGTTATGCTTTGTAAATATCAAAGATGTATACTTGAGTGACTACTGACAAATGTTAATTTCCTTTTTTGTTTTTCCTTTGCCAGCACCTACTTATTTCCTTTAACTCATTTAATATAAAATCCACTCATCTAGAATAAGAACCTTGTCCTAAACCACAGCTGACACTGTCATTTGCTTTGTGGTTCTCAGCAAGGCTACAAGATTCCGCTACTTAAGGACAGGAACCTGCCTGAATTTTCTCTGTTAATGGCTAATAAGATTCCCATATGATCTCGTGTTCCTTTCCGCCTGATGGTTGCTTGAATTCTATTACAGCCTCAACTACCTTCAATCCCTTGTTCTCATTCCTGGTTCTCCCCAGTCTAATCAATTAAATCCACAGTTGGACACTAACAGAAGTCACTAAAAGTAGGTGTTTTCAACCCACAGAACCTTGGAAAAGTGGAAAGAGAATAATTTAACCCAGAATGGACTAGAGTCAAGTTTTGACTACTGAATCTTCATCAGTTAGTATTTATTAATGAGTGAAGAGGGTATGCAAGATTGGTATGGATTGTTTTATGCAGGCTGTTTGAATAGATTTGCAAAAACATCAGGGGAGCCAGTTTGCAATCAGCTCAGCGCATTTGGGTCTTAAAAAAGCAAAGTTGGGCCTCCCTGGTGGCGCAGCGGTTGAGCGCTGCGCTGTGGAGCTGTCGGTGGCGCACGATGCGAGTTCGACACCCGGCCGGGGAGATTCCCACTCCTGCCTGCCTCACCTGCTGCTGCCCTCAGCAGTGTATTTCCGTTGACCTGCCTGTTCTGCTCCCCACTCTGTCTCTGGTGAACCCTCTCACCACCCTGCGCCTCTGGCCTGTACCCCAGCTTGTATGTATAAATAAATAAATCTTTAAAAAAAAAAGAAAAAAAAAGGCAAAGTTAGTGAGTGGTAGTAGAGGAGCTGGGCAGAGTAAGAAAAAATCAAGACCTGAGAGGCTTAGAGTAATTTTAAGACTCTGTATTCTCCAAAATCAATTGGTATTTTATGCTTTTAGGGAGGAATTGGTCAGCTAAGATTTGTCCACGAGGTAGGTTGTTTTGACCTAAGCACAAAGTATAATCAGAAAAGGCAAGAGTGCAGACTTGGAAAAGACAGTTACATAGCATTGAAAAATTAATATTGATGCAGCATGAAGGTAGTTTGTGCTAAATGAGTGACAATGTTGATAGAAGAAAACTGATGGTGGAGGACTTTCAGTGCCTTGGTGATGTATATGGTGTAGCAACATACACCAAAGGGTGTGAAACCATAGCTCTAAATTGTATACAATGTTGTAAGCCAATGTTACCTCAATAAAACATAATAAATAAATAAATAAATAAATAAATAAATAAATAAATAAATAAAATCTCTTCTAAACCATAAAAAATGGTTTATGGTTAATGCATTTAAAATGTCATCTATAATTTTAACTAACTCTAACAATCTGATGTCAAAGGCAACATTTTAGCAAACTCCCCTCACCAATTGAAAATGACCTAAAGCGCAGATTAAGACAGACTTTATATTTGTTCTTGTATCAGATTTCTTCCTCTAATTAGTTTCTGGAAGTTTGAAAGGCTCATATGAACTTGAATATAGTTTATAGAACCATTGCTTGATACATAAATGCTATCTGAAATTGGCATGTTTCATAGCCTTGGACATATATGAACATGGAGGTAATGTGTTTCTGATGCATTTTTATTTATCTATTTTCAGTCTTTCTGTATCATAAACTTCTAGCTTTTCTGGCACAGGTGTGATAATGATCTTCAGATCTACAATGTAAATCCACACACACAGACATATTTTAAGTATTTTCAAGTGGCCCAAGCTAGTTCTTTAGGCTCATATAATCTCCTGCTTCAAATGAAATATCTTTCAAATAGGTATTTTATGAAAATGACATTTTGGCATGTGCATATTCTCATTTTTTCTCATCTGACATGTTCTGCTCAATTTTTAAATCAAAACATGTCTCTGTAACTCTCCAAATCTTAGGTTCAAATGTCATTTATGAACATGAAGTTTTTCTTTTATCGTTGTTCATCATTGTCAAAAGGAATAGGTAGGTAACTTTAGAGTATTAAATTTCATGTAGTTCACCCTGAAATTCTATAGAATAATGCACAAGCTATATAAAATTAAAAATATGCAACTCTTCTAACATATTGGTCAAAGATAAAAATGCTATAAATCAATTATTTCAGTTATAGCCAAATTAATGCAGTCCTTATGAAGAGTTTATTTTATCTGAGCATTGATGTAGAACAGATAGATGCAAAGTACATCCACCATCTAGGGGTACATTTCTCTAAAGATGTCTCCTGGGTGCAGAGAGTGATTTTATTCTAAAGGAATCACATTTATTATTGGGTGCAGAGAGTGATTTTATTCTAAAGGAATCACATTTATTATTGTAGTGACATTAAAATCAGTTGGTATGACTGCATCTTAAAAATTTCTCTCTAAAGTCTACCTTCTTTCCAAAGCATTATTCTTTTCACACTTAGTCAATCCCTTGATGAACTAATGAAAGAACATAATATGTGACTTTTTCACCTGTTTTTGAGGGTTTTTTAATTTTATTTAGATTTTTTAAATTTATGCATACAAGCTGGGGTACAGGCCAGAGGCATGGGGTGGCGAGAGGGTTCACCAGAGACAGAGTGGGGAGCAGAACAGGCAGGTCAACGGAAATACACTGCTGAGGGGAGCAGTGGGCGAGGCAGGAGAGGTCGGCCACGCTGTGTGGGAATCTCCCTGGCTGGGCATTGAACTCATTTCGCTGCTGCCGACAGCTCCACAGCGCAGCACCTAACCGCTGCGCCACCAGGGAGGCGCTGTTTTTGAGGTTTTTTATGTCCTTTGGAACAGATCTTCATGTATGTGGCTTTGCTACCGTAGGGCAAACTGAAATGTCAGAGAACCAGATCATGCAACCACTCAAAGGCATAATTAAAAGGGAGAAGCAGACAGAGGGGATAGTTCATGAGTCAAATTTGCCTATAAAATTGTGACTGACATGTAAGTAATTCATCAGTATTGAATAGCTACATTTCTTCAGGCTTACATTGGCAATGTCTAGAAACAGGGTTTTCTTATCTATTTTTTCAACTTATAGTATTCTGTCTCTAAAATATATTTATTACTATGCATAATAGAGAATGCACAACTCTTAACCACCCTGTTAGGTTAGTAAAGAATTTAATTGCCACTGTTCTCCAGAATTTTCAAGATTAATCCAACAGTATTGAGAAAAGTGCCAGGTTCTATTAGACTGCACACTTTTTGCATCCTGTTCCCTATTTTACTTTTAAATTTACTATTAAATTTTAAACATTGAAACAAATCAGAGAATATACCACAATGTCTGTATTCACCAACAACATTTTAAATCTTTTTTTTTTAGATTATAAAATAAGACTCACTTTTCTTGAAAAACTAATATATAATTCTCCATCACTTTTGTTCATTAGATTTTTTTTTTGTTAATTAACCCACATGATTTATGGCGTTTTCCACAATCTGGGTGTTGCTAGTTTCTCACTCTTGGTGCAATTCAGTGTGTTCCTCTGTTCTCTCTATATTCTGTAAATTGGCAGTATATCTACAGATTGAACAAACTCATTTTAACTCCTTAAATATGGACTTTCATTATGTAGAACAGTGAAACAAAAATTTTCTCTGCTTTAATCTCAGTTTATAATACCGTTTTTATAACAGCCCTAGAAAACTAAAACACCTCTTAAATTAATGATGTGTTAGCAGTTGGAGTGCTGATATCAACACGTGTGTAATAACCCTTAGTGACCATGACAAAGATGATTCATGGGGCTGAACAGTAAGTCAGGAGGTTTTAGTAACGTACTACTTATGGTATCAGCAATCCTTGATAAGGTTTCAACAATGCAAAAGATTCAGCTAGTTGAACAAAACTGTTACTCCTTTAGTGACTGAATTTGCAAATGTTTTTTTTTTTTCCATCTTAACCTTGGAAAAGAGCCAACCACAGTTTGACTTTATGTATGAAAGTTTCCGGTTTTCTTTTACTGTATTCACAGGGTTACTGGAATTCACCAGCTTATTGTCAGTATTTGAGTAGAAGGGTTTTGAACTTGATGCAGATGCTGAAAGTGGAAATACACTAACTACACTGGTGATAGCATGGTAGTATCAGAACCTGAAGGAAAACTTAGAACTGATTTATAGGCAGGCAGTGGTGAAACATATGACTAACAGATTCCAGTTGATAAATCCATAGAAGACACTGGGACCTGCCCCAAACATAAAGATGTTAGGAATAATCTGAGCAGTGGCCAGTTACTCAGCAACAGCCAGTTGTCTGTAACTTTCCACAAGCAACTACAAATAAACTGCTATTGTTGTCACCTCCGGGAAATAAGCAAAAGACAAAACCCTTATTTGGATTGTATAGATTTTGGAAGAGCTGTATTTCACCCATGAGAATATTTGCTATCTCCTATCCATAAACCTACCTGAAAGAAGTTTATGTTTATA
Source organism: Scalopus aquaticus (assembly GCA_004024925.1). Lineage (NCBI taxonomy): Eukaryota > Metazoa > Chordata > Mammalia > Eulipotyphla > Talpidae > Scalopus > Scalopus aquaticus. The sequence goes on from PVIJ01006083.1 coordinate 42,111, forward strand.
TGGAGGCTTAAAACAGCAGGTTATGTCGGAATTGCAAAAAGTGGTAACCCAATCAATCCTACAAAAAAGTCCACAGGTTAAAATCTGAGCACCAAGGCCCAGGTGAGCTTCCGTGACTGATAGCATTCCACATATGTTGACACATCCCAACTTTGAGAGAGTAAGCACATAAGGACCTGTGCTCTGTCCAAGGACACCTGTACACTTGTATCTGGTTTCTTCTGGACTTCACCCATGCACTTGTTGGTTCCCTTTTGCCAATTTTAAACTGTATCATTTTGCTCTATTGCTCTGGCCATAGTGCAGTTTTAGGAGTCCTTGTAACAATTCCTCAAGCCTTAAGGTGTTTCCTGGGTACCTCTGAATTAGTAATCAACTATCTTTTAAAGGAAGTTAAATAAGAAAAATATCCATAAACTCATTTAACTATCATTTCCGGTGTCTTTTTTCGTTTGTGCAAATCCAGATTTCCATCTGCTATTATTTTCCTTCTGACTAAAAAACTTTCCATGACATTTCTAGAATATGACTCTATTGGGATTAATGCTTTCAGTTTTTGTAGTCTTGAGAAAAATCTTTATTGTCCTTCAAATTTGAGAGCTGTTTTTTCATTTGGTATAGAATTTTAGGTTGACAGATTTTTCTACACCTAATTTAAATATGTTGTTTAATTATCTTCTTACTTTATTTCCATTGAGAAGTTGACCAATATCCTTTTCTCTGTCCTTCCTAATAATGTGTCATTTTCTGTGAATGCCTTTAAGATTTTATCTTGATTATTGCATATGAGAAATTATGCTGCACTTTGGTATGTTTTCATTAGGCATTAGGCATATTATGCTTGGACTTTGATAAGCTTCTAGGATCTGGGTTCATCGTTTTCACCAAATTAGGAAACATTTTAGCATCATTTCTTCAAATGTTTCTCTGCTGCTCTTTTTCCTTTTTCAGGGATTGCGTTTTGTTAAGCATTCGATTGTCTCAGTTTGACCCACAGTTCATGGATGCTCTTTTAATTTTTTTTTCCTTTTTCCATCCTCTACAAATCCATGTATGTGGTTCTGTCCCATCTTTTCAGAGAGCAGCGTTCCTGTTCATGGATGGCCAATACCCTGAAAGCCATTGCTTCATACATTTTATCATTTTTTATTAGTTATTTCAGGTGGGAGTGTAAATCTGGTCCCCATTGCTACATCTTGACCAGTAGGGAAGATCTTCTCTTGGTGCATTTTGGACTAATTCTCACTGATTTGTGTTTCCTTATTTTCTGGAAAAAAATAGAATTCCAGTCTCACTTTGTGCTTCCCCCGTGGCACTCTCAATGGAGGACTTCTGGTCCCTTGAAGTATAGATGGTAATAAATGATCTAATATTTTAGGTATTCTTATTACTTTTGCACTGTACTGTTTTCAAGTCCTCAAGTGGAATAGGGATGCTGTGTATGTATATACAGTTAGAACAACACATTGATTATACTTTGAAAATTGCGAAAATAGAATTATAATTCTAACAGGAATCAAATAACCATGAGTAGAACCATATATTCAATAAATGTTGACTTCTTTTCATTAGTGTTATTGAATCTTATGAAAACAAAAATAGATAATCAACTGTATGTTATTATTACAACTTCAAGATCGCAGAGATGTGGACATTATTTTATGTTGTGCTCTTGCACAACATATTATGTCTGCTCTCCTTCCCTGGAGCTTTGTGTATCGCTCTGTATATATATTTCAAAATAAGTCATGAGAGGGTTCAAGCACCATGATAGCTACAATTACTTCAGTTGCTACAAAAGTCTGGTTTTCTTATGTTTAAAAACAACATTTACAAAACTTGAAAAGAAATAAATGAACAAAACCCTTCCTGTCATTCATAACATGTTACCTAAGGCACATTTCAGCAATATCCATATCATTTTCTAATATTTGGTGCACAGAGGCCTGTGTTTCTTGCTACAGTAATTGGAGAATGGAGTAAATCACAGAGAACCTGGACAATGGCCTAATCACTCTATAGATTCCTAAATGTTATATGGTGCTATTTAAATGAAAACACATTTCATATAATACTATGAAAAAATTACCTTAAAAGAAGGCTGCAAAAATACTAGGTAGAAAAAAAAATGAAGTCAATGTTTTGTTGAAAATTTAAAGTAGGAAGGAAATAGAAAATGCAATTCTTGACATATTTGCTGTTCTTAATTAAGTGGTAGCTCTAATGTTGTATTGACAATGCAATCAGTCATATGAAGTTATATAACTACGTGTCTAAGGACGATTGCATTGAATTGTTCAAATAACAACATATTTTAATATAAAAAATCAAATATCTCTGTTTATCCTCCCATTTGCTTTTAACATCTAGATGGTAGAAATTAAATTCCTTTGCTTCTTAAACATTTTTGACTAGCTGTTTTTATTCAGTATTATGACTTATAAAAGTTATGTGAAAAGGAATAAAAATCCTGTTTATTTGAAATAGTAATAATTATAATAATAATGAAAAAACATAAATAGATCCAAACAGACATATTAGCCAATGATGGGTATTTTGTACATGAAATGCCATAATTATGTCTACTGTTTGGTAGATAAACAAGTTTAAGGAAAGTGAATTTTGATATTTATGCTACTTACAATATTTACTTCCTTTGACAATTCTTCTCCACCTCATTCTCCATCTCAGGTCAAGAAGAGGAAATTAGTAAATATAATGTACAAGTATTGAAAGTTCTAGATTTTTTTTTTAATACTGTGAGGATCCTGACCTCAGGTTTGTTTCTAAGACACTAAATCAGGTGATTCAAGCTACTCAACACCAAGTGTACACTATTGACTTCTCTTCTTGCCAGAAAGAGGTAACTGGTTGCATCCTTAAGTCGTATTTACTCATGAGTATTTGTTTGGTTGTTATTGTTATTTTCCCAGATATTTTCCAACTCTGCTCTAGCTTTACTTGTTGCTGAATTGAAAATTGAGTATCAGATGGAACCCTCTCTTCCCATTTTTAGCAATTAATATATTAATTAATTGAAATACTTTTTATAATATCTCCAGATACTATCATTTCATTTTTCATAACTTGCAGGAAACTTTTTTAGATTTTCTCCATTATCTCCCTCTAATTTTCAAAAATATAATCTCAAATCTCTTCTTCAGACTATATGTCAAATAACTGGTGCAAACTGAGGGTGCATAAATGCTTCTGATTTAAATCAGACACATATTTCATTTAGTCATGTAGCCTGAATGTCCCTTTGGGAATTCAGTCCCTTCCCTGCTATCAGTAGCTGCCTACCTGCTGTTGTTGCTCTTCAGGTACTGTGCTGATTTTCAAGTGAGTAACTCCTCAAATGTGAATTGTACAAATTGCTTTTTCTTCTACTTAAAAGAAGTTTTTCCCTGTCTCCTATCTGTCTCTAAACAATCTAACATAACCGCTGAAAACACAGCTGTATTTTGGGGAAGGAGGGAAGATGGTCAAGGTACATTTTCTATTTCCTTAATTTCTAAAGACTTGTACCAGTTTCTCATCATAATATATAAGGCCCACTCCAGTCTTCCTTAAACTTTCCTTATCATTGATTTGAAAGGCTACGCCATGTACTTTGCACTCCTCTCTCCCTGCCCATTTGACAACTTGTCATTCCTTAAGTATACCTTAATCATTTACACCTCCAAGTTAATTTATCTTCTTCACTACTTTTTCAAATAACCTTACACTCATTTAGTCTGAGAAAAAGCATACCCATCATTTAAGACCCTTCTCAAATATGTCTTGTAATTACTGGTCTAAAAATGTATCATTTCAGGGTAGTATACTAAAAAAAAAAAAAAAAAAGAAAAAGAAAGTAAAACCCTGAATCCCAACTGTGCTTCTTAACTGTGAGATTTTAGGAGTCATTTACTGTCTTTGACCCTCGGTGTCCTCTGCTGCAAAATTGTGGTACCATTGGTACCTTCAGTGGAAAGGGATAACTGAGATATGATTAAAGTCACTCATGGAGTTTTGACACACTGTAAGTCCTAATAAAGTCATCAGTACATACACTGATTAAAATAGCAGTCATCTTCTATGAAGACACCAGAAAGCATGTTTCCTCTTAGCAAAATTTCTCTATCAGGGAGTGTTCATTGTCTATTTTCTATCTGTCCTCTCTTTATCAAAACTTGTGTAGCTAAAATTAGGTCACTCACTAGTATAGCAAATATCCACCATATCTGAACTTTTCCTTTTCATTCCCTCTCCATCTTATTGTCCAATAATGTTCTACAGACACTCTAAATTGTTGCCTTTTCCTTTCTTCTTGAATTAAAAAAAAAACATGTTTTTGATTAAATGTATTTTCATACACCCTTCACTTTGCAATATTTCTATCTGTTTCATCAACAATTGCACACTGAAACTACCATCTATTTTATGCAAGGGTTTTCAAGTCTTCTTTTGGATATTGAAAATAGATGCTATATTCCCCTTATATATTTTAAAATAGTTTAGTGACAATATAACTTTAAATCACATTTTTTTCATTGTTTCTGAGCTTTTTATAAGCTACTTTATCCTTCAAAACTTGCAGGTTCCTGATGCCAATGATTGTGTACAGATGGTCTGTCCTCTACTGGTTCAACTTGTCGTTTCTTGACTTTAGGATAATGCAAGAGTGATACTTACTCAATCAAAACAGTTCTTCAAATTTTGAATTTTCATCTTTTCCCTGGCTAACAATATGTGGTATGATGTTCTCTCCCAATGCTGAGTTACGGAAGTGAACTATAGCTCAAATCAGCCTTGCAACCACAAGGTGAGCTCTCAGTACTCTGCAGTGTACTGTGTTGCCAATGATTTTTGGACATTATGTTTTGCTTCCCATCATGTCTGCTTTTCACTTTTAGTACAACAGTTAATAAATTGCACAAGCTATTCGACACTTTATTATAAAACAGACATTGTCTTGGGTAATCTTTCCCAGCTATACTGAACTACAATATTCAGTCATTTAGTTCTGTTAAATGTTTTTACTCCTTAATATTCTTTAACTTACAATGAGTTGATTGGAATATAACATCATCATTAATGAAGATCTATGTCTTACAACTATCTGTAGACTGTGCTCTATCATCTTCACAGATCCCTGTCCCCATCTTTATAGAATAAATAATTCAAAATTGAGCTAGACCAAACTACTTTTTCTAAATTGGTGAACAAAAAAATAGAGAAATTAGAGCTTTGATGAAGTCTAAGAAACAGTAGTTGAAAAAGAACTCCAGCATATCTATGTCATTGGAAAGAGAATTCATAGGAAAATAAAAGTATTCTATATCCTCCAAAATAAGGTGAAGTCCAAATAACAGACATGATCGATCTTCTATTTGCATTCAGTCTGATATTGTTTTCAGTCCCCTTCCTCCAGAGGTAAAAAGGCTGTGATTGCCAATGATTGCAGACAGCACAGGATTACTGTGCCATAGAGTCTCGAAGATCATCCTGTTCTCAAGATGTATCTCTGTTTTTACTTATCAGAGACTTCAATATCTATGTTGGTAACTTGGATTTTAAGTGATTGAATTTTAAGTGAGAAAGTATGAATGCAGTGCAAGTATTGACACCTATTTTGATGTGATTCCATGAATACAAAACTTGAAAGTTAAAGCTTCCGTGCATAACTTAATGATTTGGAGTGTGCATTTTATACACAGAGCAATTAGGGCCATAAGATGAGGTCATTAGCAAGTCATCATGGTTCAATTACTTGTGATTTAGTTTTAATTATTATAGTCTCTTTCCAAATTAATAAAATATAATAGTATAGTTTTATGCATTATTTAATTTGAAATTTCATTGTCACTTACTTATGTAATAGAAAAAAAGGGCTCTGAAGTCACACTATGTTTATCTCAGATACTATGATATTTCAGATGGAAAAGAAATATTGGTTTTGCCTTAAAGATAATTGGTTACTGATTTTAAGTAAAATTACCAAGTGAGAAAAATTAGTAACTAATACCTAAGACAATGAATGTTTTAAAATGTCAATTCAGGGCCTCCCTGGTGGCGCAGCGGTTAAGCGCTGCACTGTGGAGCTGTGGGCAGCAGTGATGCGAGTTGACACCTGGCAGGCGAAATTCCCACATAGCACAGCAGACATCTCCTGCCTTGCCTGCTGCTCCCCTCAGCAGTGTATTTCCCACGATCTGCCTGTTCTGCTCCCCACTCTGTCTCTGGTGAAACCTCTCACCGCCCCATGCCTCTGGCCTGTACCCCAGTTTGTATAAATAAATAAATCTTTAAAAAAAAGATTCAAAGTAACAGGAGTCCAAAGTCTCAATATTGAATAAAATGTATTCATAGTGTGTAGACGGAGAGATTTCAGAGCCAGATGAGTCTGAAGTTAGCTATCAAACCTTAAACAAATTGACTAATCTTTTTTTAGATTTCTGTAGATTCATACATTTTTATTTTTTATTAGTAGCATGAGTTATTTTTTAATAGAATTCAGGGATTTTCCATTTCTAATATTTGTTATATCTGAACATAGTCAATATTCAGGATGGAGCAGAGGACAACTATCAGGGATTAAAAATCAAAACTTAAAAAGTGCTAGAAAAATTAAAATAAAAAAATTTATGCTAAGATCATGACTTTGCCAAAAACGAGCTTGGAACTCTGTACAAGATGGAACTTACCAAGTTCAGTCATAAAGTCAAAACTCATTGAATGTGGTGACTGGGAATCAATTGGGCATACAAGACAATACATTATTCATGTTATTCTCAACTCAGTTCTTCTAGGGACATTTAACAGTGTCTTGAGACGTTTCAGGGTGTCATAACTGAGAGTGAAAATGCTAGACAGAGAATCTGGTGGACAGAGGCCAGGGGTAAAGCGAAATATCCCACCATGCACAGGTGTGGCTCTGCCTTAGTATAACAAGGAGTAATGCAGCCCAACAATCAATAGTTCATGGTTGAGGAATCCTGAACTAGATCAAGATAAAATTTACAAATAAACCAATAAGGAGTCTACAAAGAAAGATTTGAACTTCTTCTCATCTAATCCAATGTAATAAAAACCAAACAAAGGTTGCAGCAAGGTAAAAAAGCTACTATTATTAAAAGAAATAATTTTTGTTAGAGCGATTTAAATTATTTAGGCCAACTGTATATTTTAGATTAAAACTCGATTTAAATCCTTCCTTCCCCGTCAACTAATTTTAGAATGATTTAAAAATATATGTTATCATTAAATATCAGATCTTACAGATGTTTAGATACTGATGATGATTGCTTATGATGATGGTGATGATGGATTTGACACTTGGTGGAGTCAGATTTGGTCAAGAAAATATAAAAAACAGAGATTGGATTAGCTTAGAGAAATACATGGTTGTCACAAGATCATGGTCTTAAAATTGCAGCAAGTCCAGGAGTTTTCTAAGAAAGGGTATTAGTCACCTCCCAAAGGCTTAGTAGACAAAGACTACCTACAGGGTCCAAGACCTCAAGATTTCATAAGCAAGAAACTCAAGGTAATATCAAAAGAAAAAAAATACAAATTTATTTTTTTTTCCCCCACAACTTCTGCAAACCTGTGCATGAGGGGAGTAAAATAAAACAAAATATCTTGTTGCTTATTAGGAAGTTGTTTTAAAAATCTAGAAGAAAAAAATTACCTGTTCCATTCATGACTGAAAATTATCATGGTATTATATATGTCTAGTAAGTGATATGAGTTTTGTATACCTCATCCTTAACTTGCACAAAAGTGTGGAAATATTGCTAGCATTTCCTTTTATTTTATTTTTTCTGATGTCACACTTCTAATATATGTCAGAGCTACAATGAGAACCTAAGTCTCCAATGTATTTCACTATACTGTATCACCTATATTGGGTCTAATTAATACATCATTTTCTTCAGAAGATGGCAGATATAGATTAATTTTACCTTTTTTGATACCTAAAGAACAGACAGTAGAAAAGGTTCTTTAGCGTTAATGAAGTTGAAATCAAATTCTTTACTTTTTCAACCATTCAAAATTGTAAAAATATTTTTTAGTTCAAAGACTGTAAAAATAGCTGACGAGTTGGATTAGGGTCATGTGCTATTCTGTTTTCACTCTTGAATTAAAATAATCACATAACATAAAACTATTTTAGGTGAATAATTTGGTGGCAGCATATTCACAAAGTTGTGCAACCACCACCCCTTTCTAGTTCTGACCTTTTGTATCTGGCTTCTCTCAATTGATATAACATTTTCAGGTTTCATTCACATTGTAGCAGATGCATCAGAATTTTAGTCTTTTTATGAGTGACTAATAATCCATTTGTGTATATACCACATATTGCTTATCCATTCATCTGTTGATAGATTCTTGGACCATTGTAAACAGTACTACTCTGAATATACATGCACGTTTGCTTGTTTGAGTATCTATTTTCAATTACTTTGTGTGCATACCTAGGAGTTGAATAAAAGGGTCACGGGGTAATACTATGTTTAATTTTTGGAGGATAGATACATAAAACTACTTTCCAATGCAGCTGAACATTTTACATGCAGGATCTCCAGTTTTTCCACACCCTCATTAACACATTTTCCATTTTTGCAATTATTGCATACCAGTGAGTGATGTATTATTGTGATCTTGATTTGCATTTCCTAGTGACTATTGCTGTTCAATGTTTTTTCATGTGGTTGTTGGCTATTTGTAAATCTTCATTGGAAAAATAACTATTCAATATTTGCCCTTTGTTTTTTATTTGATAGTTTGTCTCTTTGTTGTTGAGTTTTAAAAATATTTTTTATATGTGTGAATACCTATTCCTTATCAAATATATTAATAGGAGATATTTTCCCATTCTGTAGACTGTCTTTTCACTTTTTTAATAACATTTGCTGTATAGAGGTTTTTAATTTTGATGCTTGTACTTTTAGTGTCATATCTAAGAATACATTGTCAAATCCAAGATCATGAACATTTACCCCTGTATTTTGTTCTAAGAATTATAAGAATTTAGTTCTTATATTTAGATCTTTCATCTATTTTATCAAAATATTTAACTTTTGTATAGGATATGAAGTAGAATCCCAAATTCATTTTTTGATTGTTAATATCTGGTTGTCCCAGAAACACTTGTTGGAGAGACAATTTTTATCCCATTAAATGATCTTTTCAGTTTGGTCTAAAAATCAACTGAATTACTTTGTGCTTGTAATCTCAATTCTATTCCATTCCTGTGTATGTCTATACTTAGACCAGTATCACACTATTTTGATTACTGTGATTTTGTAGTAAGTTTGAATTAGTAAGTGTGACGTTTCTGTACTTTCTCAAGTTTGTTTTGGCTATTCAAGGCCCCTAGAAATGCAATGAGAATGTGAGGATTGGTTTTTCTGTCTCTGCAAAAAAAGGCCATTGCAGTTTTTGCAGGGATTGATTGAAGCTGTAGATCACTTTGGGGCATATTGACATCTTAACAATGTTAGGTCTTGTAATTCATGAGCACGGGAATCTTTCCATGTATTTCTGTCTTCTTTAATTTCTTTCAGTAGCATTTTGTAGTTTTCAGTGTACAAGTCTTTTATCTTCTTAGTAAATATATTCCAAGTATTTTATTCTTTGACTATATTATAGATTAAATTGCTTCTTGGATTTCCTTTATTCATTGCTTGTATGTAGGAACACAGCTGATTCTTGTGTGTTGATCTTGTACCTGGCAAATTTTCTGAATTTGTTCATTAGCTCTAATGGGTTTGTATGTAGATTTTTTACATATATGGTCATATCACCATTAATAGAGATGGTTTAATTTTTCCTTGCTAATTTAGATGTCTTTTATTTCCTTGCACTGCCTAATTGTTTCAAATAGAGTTTCCAAAGAAACTCTGTCCAGATTTTCCTCCTGTGCTTTAAATGGTCTATTATATGCCTCTACCATAATCAACCCCCCTAGGCTGTGGGATTTGCATTCACTTTAAAATGTTTTCTGGCAATGTATTGAGTGGAGTTCATTTAGGTGGAAAAGAGAGGGGTTTCTTATGTTAGTCCTTCAGGTAGCTCAGCCAATAGGTTAGAACAACTAAACACAATATTTTGGGAATACGTTCTGTTCTGCTCCTTCTGGAGCTGGTCTGCTACTTCTGGAGCTGGGAGCCAGGATCGCTAGGAATTCAGATCAATGATTTCAAGACCATTGCTGCGCCATGAGGATGATGGGGTAAGGGCAAATAAAAGCACCAAAACAATTTCCTGCCAGGGTCTCCCTGGTGGCACACGGGTTAAACTTTCAACACTATCAAGCTATCTCCAGGCACTGAGGCATGAGTTCCATCCCAGGCCACAGAGCTAACCTACATGTCTCAGCAGTCCTTTCCTGTCTCTCCCGCTGCTTCCCTCAGGAGTGGATTTCAGTAGATCCACCTGTTCTGCTCCCCACTTTCTTTGCTGAATCCTCTCACACCACCCACCCCACACCTCTGGCCTACACTCCAGTTCTTGTATGCATAAATAAATAAAAAATAAATTATTAAAAAAATTCCTGCCATTTTAAGTTGTCTTTTACTTGATTCATCATTATCTTGGATGATGTAAATAAATCTTTGACTGATTCCTAGAATTTTGAAAAACTTGGTTCTGCAGTTTTCCATGCCACTGTGGATGGATGGTAGTTTGAAGGAGCTACTTACTGTACATTTTGCCAACATCATCTTCTATACTCAGTGTTTTGAAAATAAATTATTACATATTGTAAGTAGGGCATGATCACATCATTTATTATTTTTAAAGTTTATTAAAGGAGCTGGAAGCAATGCAGTAATATATACTTAATAACAATTCTTTATCCTCACCAAATAAGATGAGCATGAAGATAGTTATGTTCTAATTAATAATAATTAAACAATATTAAACATGCCCCAAGTGTCTGTAATGCTACTTAAGTAATAACTTTTTTGGTTTTAGAATTTGAGTAAACTACCAATTTAGTGATCAACTTTTTTCCCCTGTGTTCTTCAATTATAGTACAAAGAATATACCAGAAAATAATTTTTCCTTATTTAATTAATTACATTTCCAAATATTATCATACCTGATCTCCATTTCTCTATAAAGATTAATAAAAGTCTTTATTACCTACTTCCCCTAAGAATGAGTCACTTTAAATAAAAAAAAGAAAATATATTGAAAAATAAGCAGTGTTTCAATGTTCATCCTTATATGATTTAAGTTATTTGAATGTTTACAAGTGATATGGTCTTTCCTGCCATGTCTCCTTCCCCTACAGCAAAAATTCTTTTCAATCATTTCAAGTGACTTATCTGCCATAGCTCTAAATCAATCCTTCTAAGAAGTACTAATAGGCAAGTGGCATAGAGAATTTGGAGTGTAATGCCTGTGGCTATGTTAAGTCAGCACAACTATTGAGGGAAAAGACTAACAATAAACTTCTTCACAGAGCTAAATAGGCCAGCTTGAAGAAAGAACAGGAAAGTCAACTTTTTTAACTTAAATGATGACAACATTTAAAGTTTCATCATAAGTGATACATATTTCATAGAATTTTCATGTTTACTACATCAGCACAGTCAAAACTGAGTTTAGTTAAAAAAGTTGTAGCTTTGGAATGTTTTTTTTAATTTTGCATCAAAATTAGGATGAAGTTCTAAGACTTCTTTTGTATACAGATGATGTCCCATTAGCCTTTAAAATATCATTATCCTTATGATCTGATTTTTTCACTTTTGAGTTCATATTTTCTGAAAAATTTTATAGTAGTAAAGAGCTGCTTTTTTTATGGAGATCTTGCTCCATTCTTCTGCCTATGTGTCACAAAAGTGTTTTTATTTTTCCCAGGTGTATAAACAGGAAATCATATCTTTTACAGATTTGGGGTTCTATTTGCTCATTTACATTGGGGTTTTAAGTCTGTCTTTAATGATTTGCATTAAAATATAATTTGAATTTTAATAGTTTAATTAAGATGAAATCAAGGCTATCATTTCAGTTTTTAGCCCAAGTAATATTAAATTTGTCTACTTAAAACCTTACAAAAGTGTGATAGATGATACATATTGCCCAAGTCCATGTATATGTGAATATACTGGGACACCCAGTAAGTGGGAGGTGGCGGAAGGTCTACAGCAGAGCTGCCCTTTGTGCTTTATGATGGAACATATTGTGTTGTGAAATATTGGAGAAAACTTTTTTAACAGGCTGGCACTTAAACTGTTTTTTAAGAGGACCAAGTGGTCACTTTTTCTGAGCTTTCATTCTTCAGTGTTTGAGCCTGTCAGGGCTGAGTGCAGGCACATAATATTTGGGCATAATTGGTAGTTGTCAGATAGCCAGTGTAAAAGGTAAACTGTATTTGGGAATTGGTAACTTTGAAAGCATGCTGAAGACAGCAGAACTTTATAAGCTCTTGTCCTACAGCTGTTCCTCTGTATAAAGAAAAATAAGTCCATCTGACTATAAATGAGTTTTGAGATCACTTCATGTAAGTTATAAATTACATTTCTGTTTAATAGAAACAATGCATGAACATAAATATAGATATATAGAATAATTATATGTGACATATATACATATAGAAATATTTGTATGCATATGTGTAACTTTATATATAAAATAGAAAAAAATCAAAGAAGCACAAGACCTGGATGATTTTAATAAATGCACTGGGAAAGGATTTTTACTATATATAGTATCTTATCATCATGTTAGTGGCTTGAGAAGAAGGTGGTAGCATATGAGGCTTCATCTTTCTGGGATGACAAGTCAAACTGTAGCAGGAAAGAGTTAACAAGCAGAAAAGCCTCTGCAGAGAAAAGCCTTGGCAACAGGAGCAATAAGCCCCCCACCCCCAGCTAGTAAAGCACCTTTGTCCTGGCTAAACTTGGCTTGCACACCAAGGACAAGGAGACCCCAGACTGTACATCATACCCACTGATAAGACACCTGCCTGTGAGCAAAACTCCTTCCTTAAAGTTACTTTACTCCATTTCTGAGCAGTTTTGTATAAAAGCCCCCTATTTCCTTTGTTCGGTGCGCATGTTCTTTTGGAGATGAATTCTGCCTGGGACCGCTAGCATAATAAACCTGTATTTCACTGTGTTCCTGAATACGCCTTGGCTTTCTTGTGTCAGTTCCACAACAAAACTCAAACAGTATTTTTTAGAAGTAGAACTTAGAAACAATCAAAGTAGTAAACAAAAATATGCAGAGGAAGATGGCTCCTGTAGCATGAAGACAAAGCATTAACATTTTTTGGAATTTTTAGAGTTCAAAATCTGTGGAAAAATTAAGATCCTCTCCTTCCCAGTTCTCTGAAATTTCCTCCTTCCGCTCATTGCTCTTCTAATTGTTGGGTATTAAAATGTATATACAGACACATATGCATAGTCTTTTGAAATCACTTAAATTCTAACAATGTCTATGATGAAAACACAAAACCTTTATTTGCAGCTTACAAATAAACCCTTAATTTGTGTAGGCAGCTCATTTCTATTTTAAGCAGCAGGGATGGAAGTATAAAGGTAGTGAATACTAACTAGCTACTGCTACTACTGCTACTACTACTAATGCTAAGTACTTGACAAGACTTAAATGAGTAAAGTCGCTCATCAAGTCGGCCCACGTGCTGGGCCAGGTCTGAACTCAAGTCACAAACTTGAATCCTTTCCTTGGTCACGCACCTTGTAGGCTTCGCCTTTTACCTTTGTTTTAGATGTTTTCTCCACTTTTCCCGTATCTCTGGACACAGATTTCAACTACTAAATCCTCCTCCACATGGTGGGAGCTCATGGAACAGTTGTTGTGTTTACCTGTCCAATTGGTTTCTGCTGTCTGATCCAACTATAAACCCTCAAAAGTCACAATTCAAACTACTAAAACCTGGTACTTATCAGTGCACTTTTCTTTAAATGTACTAAACCTGGGCACATCTTTCTGCCTGTTACCTGATGATCTGGTTAGTGCTTCACCTGCCATCTGAAACCTTCCTACTGCTAAGTGCTTAAATATTTTCTATTTGCCTATCCACAGAAAAACCACCTTTACTTTGAATGATTGTTATCTCCTCCACATGCCAACTCCTGTCTCAATTTATACCAACTCTCACAGCATGAATTTTTACGCTTTAATGTTGAAAATTAGATTTTCAGAAAAAAAGTCTTACTGTTACTGAAACCAGGCTGCCTTAGCAGTGAGAGCCAGCAGGAGCAGTTGTGCCTTTTACCCCGCTGTTCCATGTCAGTTGTGGCAGTTGCTCCTGCCCAGTAACTGCCATTTTGAATGGACCAATCAGGTGCTAGGAGTTAATGGGTAGGTCTAATCAGCTCCAGGATTGAAAAATGGTCCAATCAGACTTGTGGATGGTACTCTGAGCGAGGAAATAAGTCAGGATGGGGGGGGGGGGGAAGAAGAGAGAAAAAAATAAGAGAGGATTCCAGCCCCAGAGAGAGAAGGCGGTCCCTGAAGAGAAGAACAGGAGAAGAGAAACGACGGACGGTTCCAGACTCCGAAGAGAGAAGAAAGAAGTCTGTTCCTGGCCTCCTGCCCTCTAAGCAGGAAGAGAAGCTGAAGGACTCTGCAGAGACTGGGCCTCTGGTCCTGTCTCTCACATAGCCTGAAAGGAGCCCCAGAGGCCCTGGGCCTGGTGTCTCAGAGACCTGTTTGTTGGTCTAACCCAGCACCTCACAAAGAGCTACCATCACCGATGCGTTCCAGGTGAGGTGGGTGCCACTTGAGGATGTAGTGAGCTCTCTGTTTCCCCCATTTGTAAAATATACCCCATGTTTGTTGTTCCTGTATCCTGAAGTCTCTTGCAATTGTGTGTGGGTGAGACCCACAGACAGTGCCCTGTCCTTTTATCAGGCGCTTTCCTTGGTTGTTTTTGGCCTTTTGGGGCTTATTGGTGGCTCTTGCCTCAGAGCCTGGACATTTATGCCCTGCCTTACTCGCTTTCATTATGACTGAGCAACAATACTTTCAGAAGAAAATTATAGACAGCATTTTGGGAGACATGATTTCGTTAAATCTCTTTGGATACAGTGAGTCAGAGTTCAGTATTATCTTGGTTTTTCTTTCCAGGGTTTGGTAGCTCATAGAGTAACACACACTCATAACTGCACACATTTTATTTCAAAGTGCAGGCAAGAATTCCTTTTAATCAAGTCAATGGATCATGACTTTGGAAAACAGTCAATTTTCAGTGCGAAAGGGATAGTCTAGCTCCCTTGGCCACTATTGACTCCTAGAAGACAGACACTAATTTATATAAGCTCTGAAACCTGAATAAATTCTACCTATCTTTGCCAAACTTTATGAAATGTTTCTCAGGAAACTGCAGGAAGGAACACACACACAGAACAGGCAGATTCAGATTCCAATTCATTTCAATTTTATTATACTGTTCTCGACTTGGATATCATTTTCTATAAACCAAACTTAAACCTAATCATTTATCACATAACAGGCCATTATTAAATAGTGTGAATTTGGGTAAACCATTTAACAGTAGATACTTTATTTTCTTATCTGTAAAATTAGAAGTTACTCATGGTGGGGAATAGGAAACTCAGAATGGCTGCATCAAAGATGGTTGGGCAAAGAACCTGGGGGTGTCGGGGGAGGTACACAAGTTTATATATGAACCTAATTAATACCTTGGAAACCTCTGATCGTGTAAACTAATGCTTGCTCCTATATTGGGTTTGTGGTTATTTTTTGTTGATTTTATAAATTCAGAAATAAGAGGGGGAGAGAGGATAAGCATGAGGCATTTTGGGGATCCACACAATTGCAGTTTGAAAATCATTTCTCTTATTCTTTATTTTTTATGTAGGTCATCAAAACCAGATGGACTCGGGTTGCTGCCAAAAAGGCTAGAGAGGTGGAAGACAGGAGTGAGCTCTCCTGGCACCCGCGGCTGGTGAGAGGGCTGCAGAGTAAGCAAAGAAAAGGCCACGTTCCACTGCCCTGAGCCCCACAAAACAGCCTATTTCCTAAAACTCCAATCTGGTGTGTGGAGCAACTGCCAAGGCAGAATGAAAGGACCTGACTGGAAAATCAGAAGAAGAAGAAACGGAGTCAAGGAAAGATTACACCGAAAGTCGGCTAAATTAGGAAATGGGATCATGGCCGTCTAGGTTTGGACTTTCTCTTTTTCATCTATTTTACTGAGGCAACATTGGCTTACAACACTGTGATTTAGAGGTATAAGATCATACCTCCTCAGCTGTCTGTGATCACACCACACCCACCACCACTTGGGACAGCCAGATGCAGGGCGGGCAGGAGACGGGGGCTCCGGGATGCTAAAAGTCCCCACGCCCCGGGCCAATATAGTGCTTTTTTTCCCCTCTGACCTCTTTCTGGCTTTTTCTCTCTCACATCATTTTGTGGTCTTGCCTCTTCTGTGGCCACGCCTCTTGTCCTCTCATAGTCGCTACTTTTAGGCTCACTCTAGGCTCAGGTGTGTACACTTGCATATGTGAGCACCCCATATACCAGGTGTCCACAATCAGACCCGTGTGCCCCACGCCCTCACTCCCAACCACCTTCAGCATCAACATAGGGCCGCAGGTGATACAGAGGCCTGTGGCATGAAAAGCCTGATTAATTCTCTTACCCCCTGGCACTCATAGGCCTCACCATAATCTATCACGCCCCCTCCTAACTTTTCTTTCCCCCTCCCCCTGTGGTATGCTCAGTCTTAAGTCAAATTTCTGGGGTTTATTATTGGTTTATTTTGATCTGACCCTTTATTTTGTTTCTCTATCTCCCACACATAAGTGACACTATCTAGTATAAATGAAAAAGATTTGGCCTTTTAATGGTGACCTTAAGGTAGTGTATACACGTTGATTCTCAAATCTGACACCTGAAGCTTATATGTTACAATCAATGTTATTTAAAAAACAAAAAAACACTTTTTTAAAGAAAAAAAAAACAAGTCGAATGGGGAAGGTAAAAAACAAAAGCATCACAATTAAGACCACATGCTTGTTTCTTTAACAGGGGAATTAAAACAAGCTGTGTGCGCCCTAACTGCCCTGCTGAGCAGTTGGGAGTGGTTGCTGCGCTCCTGGTAGGCGGCTTCCCTTCGGCACCCACTCCATGCCACGCCACTCTGGGTTCTAGTGGAGCCACGGAAGCAGTAACCTATGAAAAGGCCTTGCAACTGGGGAGGAGGATGGTCCAGTTCAGACGGTGAGTACAACCGTGCACTCTTGTTACCTCTGTGTGGCCTTTTGTTTTTGCGCCAATGTCAGATCCACCCAAATCTGCGTTAAGCTATGAAGAAAATGATTTGTTTTCTAATGAACATGGCTCTTCTCAAATTTCAGCATCCCCACATCTCTGCATCCTAACAATTCTGTTTCATGCCTGAATGTTAAACTGGGTTAAATTTAAATTGTGTAAGGAGTTCACCTTTGAGATTAATGGAGGTATCTGGGACTCTTCGCTATAGGGATTATGAGTTTTTGCTCAATCTAGGTGGAATCCAGCTTCAAGACAAGGGGAGTTTGAAGGCCCTTGAGCCTGAGATCTCTGTTAGAGTTGTTGAGTGAATGCTTTCTGTCTGGCTCTGTTCTGATCTGAGTACTGCTAGGACTTTTGAAAGTTAATAAAATGCCTTTTCTTATTTGAGGGAAGGGGTGTAGAAAAATAACCTAGAGGGGATTCTATTTGCATCTAAGGAACATCTAAAATTATTTTAAGTTGATAACATCATGCAATTACTATGTTTTAGAGAAAAAAGATGTTTTATTTTTAATTTTAGTGCAAACTATTTGTCCAAAGTTCACAAGAAAAAGGATGGTTTCAGTTTTAAGTGAATTACTGCTCTGTTGGATATAGAGGCCATATGTTATGTTTTTGGATGTCAAACTTTCTTTACTTTTGAGTATCTTTGTGTTTGTAAAAGAAATCCATGTTTGTCTTGGCATATTGTTCTAGATACAATTAATTATAACTGCATGAATGTTTCTAGAGATAATATCAAAACATTCCTTGTTGGTTACCAAACATCCATTATTAAACAAGTTGTGACATACAGAGTTAGCCATATGATTAAACATTGGTTACATATTAATCTGCTATTTTTGGGTTTTGGCTGTTATATTAGTTGAGTGTTTAGTATGACAAATTATATTAGTCAGCCATAAGGATGTCTTATCAATAACTTGACTGCTGCTCTCAGTTTGTAAAGAAATATGTTTTATGTCATGAGGATGCCTTGGTGTGCTTACCAAGCTGTGAGCTGGTAGATATGTTTATTCCAAAGCAATTGCTTGATGGATAAATGATCAACTCATGAATCATTCTAGAAAAGAAACTGTGAAAAACATTATCATAAAAAATTAAGTATTTTGCTTCTTAATGGTTACTATGGAAACTGACAACCAGACCTAGAAGCAATTAATGGCGTAGAAACACCTTCCTCAGTCTGGTGGATAGTATCTCTAACAACTGTAGAACTAACTGCCCTGATATTTAGTCAGTCATTTAACATAATTTAAAAAAATTCTGTTTCATAATATGCCTTTTTAAATTTAGTATTGGCTATTGGTATTCTGGGTACATCATATAATTCAGAACCCACACAAAGTAGATATTTCAGTGGGAAAAAACAAACCTTTTGTTATCATCAAGAATAAACAGAACTTAGGTAAGTTAAGTTTATCTAAGGAAAATACAAGTTTTATGGCTTTAAAGGAATGCACATCAGTATTACAGATTGCCTCAAAAGTGAACTTGGAACATGTCATCAGAAAACTAGCCATCACCTCTAGTAAATTATTTGTTAATATTACTTATTAATCAACAATAGCAATATGTATATGTTATAGTCATTCCCATATTATGTCTGTGTTTTGCTATGAGCTTTGTTCCAAGTTGGTTAGAGAGTTGTAAAATATAATCATATTAAAATAAGTTAAAGTATTTACTCCCAAGTGCAATAATGTTCAACAATTTGTCAGTAGTAAAGTGCACTACCATTTCCAAGGCTACTCTTTGTATGCTATGAACTGGTAGTAGAAGGACATAAAAAGGGTGCTAATCTGTTTGAGGAACAGACACATAAGCTTTGTTATGTGACACACAATTAAACCCAGAGTATTGGATAAAGCCTAATTATTACATGTCTCGGAGATAAATTCTTCTTTCCCCTTCCTTATCCCCAATTTAGGTGTATTTATTCAAGAGTGAAGGAAACACATTTACTGAATGTTTTACATGCCTGACATTGCTCTGTCACTTTTATTTATCTATCTATCTTGCCAAAAAAGCCGTTAAGGTAGATGTAATGTTAGTTAAATCCATAATCTAAAATGTGTACAAGTAGTCTTTGTGATTTTTAAGTAATTGTTCCTAGAAAAGGACAGAATATAAAAGGGAGTGAAATGCCATAGTATTTAGTAATATTAAGCCTGTGTTGGGGATTTATATTAAAAATTGAGAAATTTAAAATAACAGTTTATATATTATACTGTATAGTTTATAAATGTAACTTATTATAACATATATATAATGCTATAATAAGATATATTTGATTAAGAGTTTCTTTTTATACATTTTAGTTGGGGCATAATTATAATGAAAAACTATTTCATACTAGGATAAGATACATTTAATATAATATTTAACTTGTAAAATAAGACCTTCAAGAGAATCTATTTGCAAAATACACTTGGGAAGCTTTCAGTCTTCGCAAAGTTCTTCCTTTATCCTATGATTAAAACAAATGCTGTTTTGTGGCACTTTATGTTATTTTTACTTTTGAAATGTTTCCTTTTTTAAATTTTATCGCAGCTGACATTGAGAACCCCGTTTTAATGCCTTTAGGTTTAATCTGAGTAGGTCTCAGCTTACTTTCAATCAAAGTAATGACATACCATACTTTTTTAATCATTAGAAAGGCTTCTTTGCAAGTTACTTGAATGAATTTTTATTGCAGGTAAGTCACTCATTAATTAATTATGGAGTTCTTAATATAAACTGTTCTAGGCATGAAAACCACAGAGTTCTTTGGTCTGTGCAACATAAACCTGGTTGGAAAGAATAAATACTTGAACTAATTAACCCATTTATTAGACGTTCTCAGATAATAATTGCTGTGTAAATGTATTATAGTCATAAGAGGAATTGACGGGATAAATGAGGTTGCTGTTTTTGCTGGGGGTTCAGGAAACATCTATTGAGACTGCACTAAGATGATGTGTGGAAGTCATTTGTGGCTGTGAAGAGCATTCTAAATATAGAGATTGGCAAGTACCTCCTGGTCAATTTTAACTGCTTATTGAGATAGGTATGCATCTTTTGATTTGAAATGCACAGAAGCTGAAAATAAATGGCATCTCCTATGAAATAGTCCTGTCTAACATTTTAAGATGATTCTCATCATGTCTCTAACTCTAATTAAGTATGCAGAAAGCAGTAAGGTTAAGCACATATTGGCATCATGGGATGTTATTAATAGTAGCCAAATAGGGGGTTTAAGGAATTCTACAAGACACACTTCTGCTTCTTTCCAGAAATGAATTGGGTAAAAAAAGTATCTTTTGCACATTAAAGGGAATGTTAAAAATTAAAAAAAAATCAATCTCTGGAACTTACTGCAATCCTGATTTAAATAAACAAATGTAAAAAGAAAGTTATTCAAATAAAAGTTAAGGAGATTTTGACACTGACTGGCTATAAAAAAAGTAAGTAGTTTTGTGACTGTACTTATAAAAAGCTTTTGGACTACTTAAAGGAGAAATGATATATGATTGGTTTAAAATGGTGGAGTTTTAGTGTGCAGATTCTAGGCATCATAAATGTACCAAGATTCATCACCTGGTCACTATGCAGTTGGGTTACAAAAAAAAAAAAAGAAATTTATCAATCCTTTATGTTTGGACATTCCATTATAAAACCATTCCATTCCATTTTATGATTATACATAAAACAAAAGGAAAAATACATAAAATACTAAAAACACAGTCATAGGAAAACTAAGGATAGCATATAGATTGAGGAGAGGATTGAGAATGAAAACTTGGAGGAGCTCCAATGTTTAAGAGTTGGACAAAGAGGAGAGTCAGCAAAGAAGACAGGGTTGGTCAGGATATGGATGGAAACTATAGATATAGGTGTATTCTGAGGGATGAATTGACCACTTGTCTTTGAAACATTCATGTATGATAACTTTTTGTTCATGAAATGTGATTGACTTGTAGACTGGATTTTTCGGGGGAAAATATGAGCAATTTCTATAAAAAGAGGAAAATGTGTACCATGGGATGATCATGAGTGCCTAGTGCCTATTTGAGATTGGTGTCTACAAATCTAAAGCAAACCAGTCAGAATAGTTAGTTGATTTCCTCCAGAAATGCTCTGTTGTGTGGTTATAAACACGGAGTAAGCCTATAATTTGGATTAATTGATTTTGACTTGCCCTCCCCCCCTTTTTTTTTTGGTTAACACAATAGTAGAAGAAAGAGGAAAGAGTGATGTTTATATGGTTGCCAGGTGGTGATGGATTGGGGGTCTAAGAGAGACTGGGCAGCTGTTGCCTGGGCATATTGGAGTAAGTGAAATAGAAGGGTAGAAGGTGATCAGCAGATGGGATATCAGAGAATGCAGTTGAAGGATAGTATTGCTATTTATGAAGATAGGCTTGACCTAATAAAGAGCTGAGTGGTAATTGAAATTATATTGAGAAAAATCTATTTAAGCTAAGGAAACCATGAATTACCAGTATTTTTAGTTTATCACTGGCATGGGTATTTATGGTATCAAAAATGATGCCAAAAGTTTTGGTCAAATAGATGTTTTTTGAAAACACACGCAGTTTTTCAGAGACCTGAGTTTTATGAAGGAAGTGAGAGGTTAAAAAAAAAAAAGTTAAGTAGGAAAATGGGGGAGAAAAAATGTTATGTAATATATAAAGCTTCTCCAGATTCTGAGGTAGTTGGAGAGAAAACAACAGCCTACATTTGAGTTACTGAAGGGAACATTATGTGTTCAGTGTACATGAAAGTGCTGCTCAGAATAAGAGAACAAAGCTGGAAACAATGCAGAGATTTTTGAGGGTAAAGTATGGGGATTTGAAAAGAAAAGATTTTGTGTTCCATGGGACATGTCAAAAGACATTGTAAAGTGGGATCTGGGGCCCCCATCCTGGAAATTTCCCTGGCCATCTGGGATGATTGTTGTAGTGCCAGTCTGGCACCAGAGCAGGTTCCCCATGATTCAGGCAGACGGGTAAAGGATGAGTCCTGGAGCCCTTGGTGGTTTTGGCAGGCTTTTAATGGTCTCTTGTAGAGAGGCAACCAGGCACAGGGCAGGCAATGGGGCCAGTGGCCCAGGAGGCTAGCAGGCCTCCCAGCCCCCAGCAAATCTTCACCTTCTCTGGGCTCTCTGGTGGCATCTCAGGATCTCACTGCTGCCGCTTCTGCCATGTGCTCTCACCACTGCTGCCGCACTCTTTTCTGTGCTCTTGTGTTGCTGCCTCACACACGCGCATGAGCATACCACTCTACACCACACTACATCACGCTACGCCACGCCACGCCCTTCTTCAGGCACCCATCATCAGGCACTTACGCTTAGCCCTGCAGAGGCCAAAACCCTGATGACTTTTCCGCCCACCCTATGTTGTACTCTTGATGGCAAATGAACTGAGATTGAAGGAAAGGGTCTGATGGTATTGGGTCAAGAATTTTCTAAGAAGATTTATGGTTGATGTACCTCTTTTCAAAGGGGAATGAGAAAATAAAGTTCTTAGGCAGCTGTTCACGTTTGGCAGAGTTGTTCATTCATTTTTGAGATTAAAAATGCAAGTAAATTTTGACTCCTATACTCTTCGTGGTGTTATACTACTGATCTCAGAAGAGCATTTTGTTTATCTGAGACATATATAAATTCTCATTATCTATTTGTTACGTTACTCCTTCCCTTTTCTTATTCATCCTGTTCATTGTGTTTCACAGCATCCAGCCTTGTTTGTTTGTTGCTGTTCCTTATTCATCCTTTTGTCAGCAAGGTTTTATCACAGCAGATACTGTGAGAAACACTGTTGTGTGTATTGTTGGAAAATAGGATCAAATAAAGCATCACTCCTCTGCTTTTACCTCAAGAGAGCTATGTAGATTCAGTGGAGAGAGGGACAGTGTCAAGATGGCAGACCACTGAGTGTGCTACCCAGGTGTTTTCTCACTTTTGCTTTGGTACTAATTCCATGTGCAGATGTGCAGATGAATTTATGCATTTGATATACAAAATACTAGCTGTCTGTGTCTGCACGTTTATTTATACACCACATAATTTTCCCAAAAAATTCTTGAGAATTTCCACAGCATTTACTCTACAATAGACTAAAAATGTCATCTGTATGGAATAGTTTTATTGGATTTATTAAATATTATTAAATAGCATTTATGAAATATAGTAAATATTAAGCTCTGACCTTTTAAGTTTATGAAATAGTCAAATGCACATACCCATAATAGCCTTACAATAAACAATGGAGTGACTTTTTACCTCAATGAGTGTTTTTTATTCAGAGAACATCAAGTAAGAGCATAATTAAATGAAAGCAAAAATAAAGTGGGTCAAGTATATACATTTTTCATGGCCACATAAAATTTATGAAGAAGGGCCTCCCTGGTGGCGCTGTGGAGCTGTCGGCAGAGGCGACCCAAGTTCGATGCCCGGCCTGGGAGATCCCCACACGGTGTAGCAGACCCCTCCTGCCTCGCCTGCTGCTCCCCTCAGCAGTGTATTTCAGTGATCTGCCTGTTCTGCTGCCCACTCTGTCGCTGGTGAACCCTTTCACCACCCCATGCCTCTGGCCTGTACCCCAGCTTGTATGCATAAATTAAATCTATAAAAAATTTTTATGAAGAAATCCTGATATGCAAAAAAAATTTACTTATTACACACACACACACACACACACACGTATATGAGAAGTAGACCTTAGATGTCCATTGGTAATATAGCCACTTTAACTTTTGATAAAAACTAAACTTATAAAGATTATTTCAATGACTAAAGAAGACACAATACCAACATTTTATGTAATTGGTTCTTTGTATTAAAATAAGCCTTTATAGTAAGCAAAAAATTATCATACTATGTATAAAATTAAATTCATGAAGAGTTATCATTGTCAAACATGCATTTTTGAGTAGTTCTTTCTATAGTCTTATATCTAGTTCACCATAGAATAATAATTTCTCTCATCAAATGGATAGAGATTGGAAGTTTCTTTGACAATCATAAAAGGGATTATGTCATTTTTCAACAGGAAACAGTTTGTATTTGCTCAAAACTCTACTTCTCACTTCTTGTATCATTTTCTACCCAAAGCAGTTACATAATCAGATATGCAAACAGTATGAATTCATGTGGATAAGACAAGAAATGGGAAGTAGCATCCGGGAACTAGTTAGCATGACTGTTACATACCTGCTGTGTAATATTTTAGAAACTTTTCTGTACTCTTAATTGTCCATGAATGTGAAATATTAATGGAGTTAAGGCTATTGGGTTTTCTAAGTACTAGTTAACAAGAACAAAAGGAAAACAAAACATGCCTTTATGACATCACTTTTCTCATTTCCTTAATAAGACTCCTTTGATTACCTAACTCTGAAGAATATATATTTAATAACTAAATCAAATCATATATATTTAATAACTAAACCAAACCAAATATTTGAAGTGCTTTAACCAATTCATTAATTAAAGGCCATGGTTTATATTCTACTATAAACTAATACTTAGTGGGAGATATATGTGCTACACTCTGATAAAATCCATGATCTAATTAAAGATATAAAGTCAGAGTAAATATTTCAAAAAATGTTCTTAGACATTTCAGAAAATCGTGCATGGGAGTAGGGGGATATAGTGTGCTAAGGAACAAAACTTTTCTTAGACTCAGTTATTGCATCTTATACCTCTCATAATTCCTTATGAGAAGACTGCCAGAAACTACCCTCATCTCAACTATAATTTTCCATTTTAAAGTCTTCCTGAATTATTCTGAGTCCTTGACTCACCAGTCCTGCTCCCATCTCATTCTTTTTTAAAAAAAAGATTTATTTATTTATGCATACAAGCTTGGGTGCAGGCCAGAAGTGTGGGGTGGTGAGAGGGTTCACCAGAGACAGAGTGGGGAGCAGAACAGGCAGATCGACCGAAATACACTGCTGAAAGGAGCAGTGGGCGAGGCAGGAGAGGTGTGCTGCAACATGTGGGAATCTCCTGGCTGGGCATGGAACTCACACTGCAGCTGTGACAGCTCCACAGCGCTGCGCTTCACCCGTTGCGCCACCAGGGAGGCCCCTCCATCCCGTTCTTTATTGTGTATCAACTTTTACTATCTGAAAACTTTTCTCTCATCCCAATCTATTAGTTTTGGTGTTAGAATTTTTATTTTGTTTTCAAACCATCATCTTGCTTATATTAATAAAATCCCCAGCAGTCAAAAGAGCTGATTTCTATTTGAAGGAGGGCACAGGGAAGAGTATATAAGCTTGGATGTAATTATGAATTATTTTCATTTACACATCCATTTAGAAAACTAAATTGCTACCCTAGATTCTGTGCTCAGAGATTTAATTAAAATCAATTATTAAAATTTTTATACTAAAATCTCTAAGATATAAATTAAATAAAATTTGGCTCAACAGTATTGTTACTTAAAGATAAAAATTAGTAATTTAAAAATAAATGTCTAAATAAACTGTTAACTCCCATTGGCACTCCAACATATCCTGAGTTCATACTGTATGTGCTGTACCTAAGTTCTGGAGTTAATCACTTCTCTAAGGAATGATGAGATATTTTATTGGTATGTGCTATAGAAACCAAGATCTGGGAACTAGGTGTATCTTTGGAGTGACACTATTTATAGGCCCTCTTAGTGGAGAGAATGAGGAAGTGTCTGCATATTAACCCGTGCATATACATATGTATGTCATTATTTCTGTAGCTGTCTATCTGTAAGTGTATTAAAACTCCATAGTTATACACATTATAAGAATCCTCTGGATTCTCACTTAATCCAGAACCAGTAGTGAGACTGTCCTGTAGAATATTAATTGCATATATTATATATAGTCATACATAAATATAGACATACATATTTAAGAGTAATCACTGAAGTAACATAAAGGCTATAATTACGAAAATGAATAAGGGAAAATGGGTAGTAAGAGAGAAACTTTACCAGTTCAGCTGATGGAGGGGAATCGGAAAATACATAAACAAATACATTTTTAAAATGCTCATATTACTTGTTTTCCATTTCTAATAAAGATTAGAGAGAATTCTGAATAAAACAATATCCACTAGTGAAATTGAAAAATTAATTTAAAATAATTTGCCGATTCTGTTCTTCTGCACAAAAATGAATATAAGAAACTGAGGGATTCTTGAAGGTGATTTTATTAACAATTCAAAGAGCAGATGAAAAGGAAAAGTTTCAAAAGGTATCTTTTCAAAATAGGAAAAATTGCTTGTCATTCCATGAGAATAATGTAACTTTGACAGGCAAGCCAAAGAATATAAATTAAATAAAGAAATGTATAAGTCCATATCAAATGAAACGACCAAGGACATTAAGCTGTAAAAGAAAAATGTCATCTTTAAAATGTGAAATCATTACTTCAATATTCAGCTGTCACACATTAAAACAAAGAAACCATTAGTAAACCAGTAAGTTTAGAACTTCCTTACCTTCATACAAAGATGCAAACCAAATCTCCAGCTCTAAGTAAGAGGACAAAGTCACATGAGGTGATTGTAGGAAGAAGACAGCTGGTTCACATTAAATGACAGCAGAAAATCAGAAACAAAAACATTTTACAAATGGTTGATTCATTTATTTTTGTAAAAAATATTTTGGAAGATGAGAGAAAATACCTAACGAGACCTTAGTGTTACCACCATTGTGTCAGACACAAGAAATACACAAAAACCATAATGATTCTATACATGAGCAATACCCACTGGAAGATACAGTGTGAAACATGTTTCATGAGCTAGCAAAACAGATCTATAAAATAGAAAGTAATCTCAGAAAGAAAGTACAGTATTTCTAGGTAGAAAATTATATTGTTGAAAGTCGTGCAGGATGATCCAAATGAAGTACATAGGCATGAGGTCCCAATATAAAAAATTCAGGATTAATGAATTAATCTATAAATACAAAGAAATTCCAATTATAACCATACCATAGATTTTTGTATGTGCAAACTAAATGCATGTATGTTATGCATGGGCATATTTTAGACATTTCTACAAAGGGGAAACAAAAAGCCATGTATCAATACTTACAGAATTTTAACAATCAAAACAATGGTATATTGATGTGCTTACACCATCAAATATATGCCTAACTTTTTCTCCAAATTTCTTAAATTTATGAACTGCATCAATGACTTCTTTGGCTCTTAATCAGTGTGTGTGTGTTGGGGTTAGGGGATCAGCAAGAGATGAGGTGGAGGCAAGAGAGAGAAGTAGGGATATTTTAATTTTTTTCTAGTTTCTTTCTTGCCAGATTACCAAAGATTCATTGTGGTCATCTTCCAAAAGAAAACTCCAACAACTACAGTTAATCTTTCTGGAATCAGAGGAAGCCGGGCATGCAAATGACATGGGGGAAGCCCCCACTTTTTATATCCTCTGCTAATGCATATTTAATTTCTTTGTAGATGGGACACAGATAAACATCTGTGTTACCCCACTGACATTTGGGTTTCTGTGTTATAGCAGTTGATTGATTAAACTCAGTTCCTGTTTAATTAAAATTTCAGAACACTTGATACTGTTGATCATGCCTTCATTTTTAAAGCTATTTCGTTTCTTGGATTCTGGTAGTGATCACTACTAGGCATTAGTGATTATTTTGACTTGCTTTCTCCTTCTGCCTTGGAAATGCCGCCATATTGCAAGGTTCCATGTACTGTTTTTTTCTTTTTTTTGACCTTTTGGTGATCTTATCTAGACCCGTGGCCTTAAAATTTGACTGTATACTGATATTTATGGTCTTGTGATCTTTCCTGAAACATATTTTTCTCTTGATATCTCATGTGCATTTCAAATGTAAGCTATTCAAATCCAAACTCTTGAGTCTCACATCTCCATGAATATTTTTCACCTACTCTTTTCTATCAAAGTGTATGGGACTACCAGTTGATGAGTTACTCAGATTCAAAATAATATAAATATTTGTGACTTTCAACTACTATATTTAATACCATTCCTAATAAGGAAATTCTTTATACTCTTGTTTTGAATGATTCCCTTCAGGTTAGAAAGCTCATGATCAGATAATCATATGGTTGGGCTTTCACTTCATTTACTTATTTGTTCAAGTATCATGTTCATGTAAGTCTTCCCTTAAAATCCTATTCCACAAAGAATTCCTTCTTTCCTAAAGCTATCTCTTTACGTTGTTAATTTTCTTTTAGAGCATATTTACTACTGAAAAGAATATTGCACATACAGCACTTTATTTAATTTTTATCATTTGAATATAAGTTCTCTGGACACAGGTACTTTTCTATGTAATTCATTATGTAAAACTGGGTCCCTAATATTTAGAAGAATGCTTGGCAACATAAGGCACTAAAAAAACAAACTAAATGAACAAAAATTTTGTTTGTTTGATAAAGTCATAGAGAAGGACAAGTTTCCTCAGTTTAATATGTGTTATAGAATAGTCACTTTGGTTGATCTTAATTAAAGAGCCACATCTGCTACTGGATTGTAACTCAATAATGAAATCCTCTTCTGGATTCTTTCTGCTTTATTTTGCAGTGCTATATTTTTTAAGTTCCTCCAAGTTGAAGATTTTGCACATTTAGAAACCATCTTCATTCACGAGGAGATTCAGGTTATTTGTGGTGACAGCCAGCCTCTCTAATTCCTTTCCTTCTATTACCAGACCATGAGTTGAGCATACATTGTCTTTCACCAGAATCAATATCTTATCTATTCAGCTCCCTGAAATGAACTTTCATTATCCAGGTAGTTTTAAATAGATGACTTGCAACTTTTATTACCTTTAGTATTGCCTGCTAGGATATATTGAGAACTTTGGAGAACAGATATAGGCATACATCAGACTGGGTCACCTTGAGATTAAAAAATCAATGTGGAAGAAAATAACAGTTGAGTATATCTAAGTTTAGCACTCATTATCAAAGCAACATAGTATATTACTGGTGACAAAAACAAACACATGGTCAACTTTCTAAAGCACAGTCCTGAGATGTCAAGCTGTAAACTACATTGTGGGAATTCTTACGGGTTTAATTCATTTATAATGAGATCTTTATCGTACTTTTGCATCCTAGAAATTTGTAGGGGATCTTGATCCTGAGTTCAACACTTGATGGACAGAGTTACAGAGGCTTCAATGAATATTTAAAGTCAGCAGTCTAAATTTGGAGAATCTTAAATAATAAATATTAGTATATAATTAAGCGAATGATTATTTTAATGAGTATTTGCAAAATATATATCTAAAAGACTTTGAGGTTGTCAGAGTCCTTGCATTCCTCAGGTCCCATTAGTCTTTATACCAAAGAACACTTCTCTAGGTGAGAAAGGATCGATTAGATGAGAATAGATACATAAGATCCTTCAATGAGAAAATTATTTGTTTTGATTTATATTATTTCCTAGTACATACTATTTGGCCATTGCTTGATTATTGGAAATGGTATTTTTGATTATCATAAAATTTTAAAAAATTAAATCACCTTTCCAATTATTAGGAGAACTTATGAGACAAAAATCAAGGTAGCAAAAGCAACCTGTTGAATACAGGTCAAGAAGAGACAACTATATAGAAGATTCGAGTAATGGAGTTTGAGTCAAAGTGGGAAGCTTGGTTAATGGTGTGGCAGCTTGCTCAGTTCCAGGTAGTTTTCCCCAAGAAGAATGTGGGCTCATTGTCAAATTTCTTGTTCTCTTCAGTAGACAATGGGAATTCTCATATGCAGATCATTAATAAGTTTTACCAAATTTAAACTGAAAAAAATGAAACATACTAGGTCTATGGATCTGAAGGCTTATGTGGTATTGTGATTCACAGGAAGTACATACATTTGGTCATCCAGGTGACCACATTTTATTTCTCCTATTTATTTGACCTGAAGATATATATTTGTTCTAAAATGAAAATAGCAGTGCAATTGTATGAGTATTTAGTAGGCATTTATAATTATAAAGAATAATGAATGATATCTGGGAGAGGTAAGTCATGGAAAACTTGAAAGGAAAAATAGTTTTGTTAGTACTGGTTCTCTAAGTAGAAGTAGTATTCAAGGGAAGTGAGTAACATGTAGAGGCAAAAAGCGCCAGAAATCACAGTAGATTCAAAGAATGATATGATGTGTTGCTGCTAGAACCAGACTAGGATTTGTGGAAGATAAAGCATGAAAGGTAATTTAGAGTTAAATTTTAATAGGCCGTGAAGGCAATGTCACCAAGTTTGAATTTTATCCTATAGACGATATGGTGCCATTGAAAGCTTTTAAGCTGGGGAGTTGCAGAATCCAATCTATATTTTCGAAACTTCAGTCTTCTAGCCATTTTGATAATGCATTAAAGGGATACAAGATTAAGTTTTGGTTGTCACTTGAGAGGATATTGATACAGATTTGTTGAAGGAAAGGTTGCTTTAAGATTTAGAAATGAGGGTTTTATAAAAATTGGTACACAAAATGTCAGTAATAAAGTGTACTGTGTCATTCCATATACTATCTGTTCATTCATTTTAACATTTCTCCCATTTTGAATACAGACCCCACAAAGTTAGAAATTATATTTTATGAATCTTTCTATTCTCTATGTAATAGGAGCACTGAAAGGGCAGATTTTTGTGCTGTATTAAATGCCAACATAAGGAGTTTGCATTTTATCCTAAGAATAATAAAGAACTATTTTTTTTAAAGATTTATTTATTTATGCCTCCAAGAACTGGGGTGTAGGCCAGAGGTGTGGGGTGGTGAGAGGATTCACCAGAGACAGAGTGGAGAGCAGAACAGGGAGATCTACTGAAGTACAATAATGAGGGGAGCAGCGGGCGAGGCAGGACAGGTCTACTGGGTCATATGGGAAGCTCCCTGCCCGGGAATCGAACTTATGCTGCAGTGGCTACGAGTCTCAACCTCATAGTGTTGAGACATACCCTGTTGCGCCACCAGGAAGGCTCCCATAATAAAGAACTATTAAAGATAAAATGACTTCATCCATTTGATATTTTGAAAAAGATTATTCTGACAATAACATGACAAGTTTATTGATGAAACTACAACTAAGAAAGAGGAAGAGAGTAAGTAATATCTGTTGCAATACTACAGTCTAACTTAGGACAAGACATAATAAAAGTCTGAAATAAACAGTCAGTGCAAAACGAGAAAGAGGTTTATTGAGAAGGATGAGTTCATATATCTTAAGATTGGACATTGAGAAAGGGACAAGAAAACTTTGAGAGCATCCCCAGGCTTCTGGTCTGAACAAATGGATACTGTTAGTCACAACATGATTAAAAAGCAAACAAATAAACAAAATAGCAGAACAAAAATAAACTATATTTTTTGTGGGGGGGAGGCACATGTGTGTATGCATGTTTTGAAAGGAAGGCCACATGTTCGAGATACTTAATTCAGTTTTATATTTATTGAACATGAAACACCTGTGAGAGTATCCAGCGGTGAGATATTAAACTGAAATGTCCACTGCCTTCATTATCTATTTGGTAATGTTTTCACTGTTTCCCAAACATGATATATTCCTTAATGCCATCTCTTCAAAAGCATTGATGAGTACCATCTACTGAAATTCCATACATTAGATCTATAGATATTTTTATATAGATATTTTTCCAAAAATGATATATGACTTATAAATTCAAATTATAAATTCAATTTATATTATACTTAACATATATTACTATAATATATTAGTGCGAGGTATACATCATGATTTGGTATTTGTATATATTATGAAATGATCACCATAAGTCTGGCTAATAGTTAATTGCTATCACCTTATAAAACAGTTCCATATTTTTGTCTTTTGATGAAGATTTCCAACATTACAACTTAGAAATGATACAGTATTATTAACCATTGTTGCCATGCTGTACATTATATCCCCATGACTTACGGTTGGTAATTTGTACTTTTAACCCTCTTCTTCCATTTTAATTCCCCTCCCCCACCTCTAGTAATCACCAGTTTGCTCTCTGTATCATGAGTTCTTTTTTTTGTTTTGTTTTATATTACGCATGTATACGAGATCATATGGTATTTGTCTTTCTCTGACTTATTCCCTTAGCATAATTCCCTCAAGGTCTATCGATGCTGTTGCAAACCACAAAATTTTATTCTTTTTTATGTCTGAATAATATTCCATTGTTTGTATGTATTTATGTATCTATATCATCTATCATCTATCTATCTGTCTGTCTATGCATATATAGCTCCTCTATTCTTTATCTATTCTCTATCAGTTCACACTTAGGTTGCTTCCATATCTTGGTTATGATAAAAATGCTGCATTAAATATGGGGGTGTATATATTTTTTCAAGTTAATGTCTCCTCCTCTTTGGATAATAACCCAGAGGTGAAACTGATGGAGCATATGAGAGTTCTCTATGTATTTTTTTAGGAGCCTCCACATTGCTTCCCATGTTGACTACATTGTATTACTTTCCTACTAACTGTTCACAAAGCTCCCCTTTCTCCACATCCTTGCCAGCACTTGGTGTATATTGTCTTTTTGACAATAGCTCATCTAATAGATGTGAGGTAATATCAAAAAATGTTTAAACACCTATAGTTTGTGATGCATTACATAATAGTTTTATTGGTGTTTTGCTGTTTTGTTAGATAAGTAGATAATGAAGAATTTTATCTTTAGAGACCCAACTTATGGAGATGAATTGTCCTAGCAACTTGATTCTGGACCCTGGTAAGGGATTGTGGTATACAGGTTGCTTCTGTTCAGTAGACTTAATTGTTGGTTTCTTGACTAAATTTGGGACAGAATCTTCAACAGGTTTCTCTTCAAATGCTTCTGAAATTGTATAGAAATAATCTTTAGTGGAAATATAGATATCTTTAGTGAATGATCATCAAGATTTCCTTGTTCATGGTAGAACCTTAATATAATTTACATTGCTGAAAACCAGGAACTTTCTCAGGCCATTTGAGACCCTCAAGGAATCACAATTTGATGCCACTACATCTTTTCATTGATACCAGATTTAATGGTTCAACTTGGAGGGCTTTATGAAATTTGATGTTCTGGAACAACAGGAAATTTATTAGCACTGCAAAGAAATATTTGGAAGGTATTTTGTTATGGAACTAAATACATTTTGTATTACTCAACTGACATCCTAAGCACCCATTCTGTAAACATTTTTTTTTTACTTAATAACTGATCATAATGATGAAACACAAATATTGAATATGATTGATGCATGTTTCAATAAGAGCAGCACTATAAAGACATATTGCTAATGTTATTTAAACATTACTAGAGATTATTGGAAATAGCTTGCATTATATATGCCTACTAAATCCTCACAGAGGAAGTAACAGCCAAGAGGCATGCAAGCAAGAAGCAAGCAGGAAGCAAGGAAAGAAGGTGTCTGGCAGGCAGTCTTCTTCCTTCTTCCTCCTTCCTTCCCTCCAGCATGTTAACCTTTCTGAAAGTTTCCTTCCCCTCCTTCAGAAAAGGTTAGTATGATAGCAACTTTGAATCGGAAATCTGACTCAATATGTCACACGTTAAAGCTAGCTACTAAATAATTGCTAAAACCTAAAAGCAGACAACATAAAGACACCATTAGACAAATATGCAGTGAAGAACAGCACAAAATGAAATTATACACTCACATTACAATATTTCAGAATCTGTTTGTGATCATCCCTGCACTGCTGCTTGTTATCAGCAAAGCAGGCGCCAGAGGGCAAGGAGGGTAGGGTTAGACAGATTGAGTGTCCACCAGTAGTAGCTCTTGGTGTAGCAAGTATTTCTAGGGTTGAGATTTTATTTTGAAATTGAGATTTTTAAATTAGACTGGAGTAAGTTTTTAAAATGAAATAACGGAAGCATTAAGTCAACAAGTGAAAATATTAATTTGATCTGAAAAGATACCTGCCATTTCACCATAATAAACCTCACAATAAAAATCCTTTGGAGTGGGTAATTTGTGGGGATATATTCTGATTCTATGTCAATATTGGTATTTTTCCTCATCAAATCTTGATTCCACTATTTTAGCAGACAGTAATAATTTGCTAACCTTATTCTCCTATATTTATTAGTTGGCATTCAACTAAAATGAGAAGTTTTCCTTTCCTCCATTTATATATTTATTCATTTATATTAGTATAAGCCATTATTTTTTTATTGAAATAGATAGATTATAATCCATTATAATACTGTTTAGTTGATTACATTGCTTTAGAATTGGCCACTGATATGTCATTCAAGCTGACTTCTGGTTAAAGACTGCTAATTTTTCTATTTCATTGGTAGTGAAGTTTTTCTGGTTCTTATTGCATCAAATGATTTTGCATTGAATCCAAAGTATTTTTCCTTTCATTTGGGTCTTCTTAAAAATCTTACAGACATTATTTAATTTTTGTTTCTTTAATTGGCAGTCAGCTAATTCAGTTTCTCGTGTATGAGCTCAGGAAAAAGACAAAACTTCCTACACAAACTTAGGAGTTTGTACATGTCCCTTTCTTCCTCAGTTTCCCTTACATCTTATATCTCTTAGAACTACTTCTTTTTTCTCCCTCACCCGCCCTGTCATAAAATAGTATATGTTTCAAACTCATGGTGTAGTCACATACATTTCCTTAAGTGGATATACTTTGGGGTACAATCAGAGAGAAAGATAACAGGAATTCTCACACAAACTTTAGATCATAGGGACATTCATTTCTCAATTCCTCTAGCAAAGTAAAAGGAATATCTCTCATCATTTTAGGAACCTTTGATCTCTGCTGATCTCAAAGTGAAGCCTTAATACTGTAATTTGCCTCAGGCCAGAAGGATAATAAAACAAACAAAAGAAAGAATGAATAGAAATGAAACTACTTCCATGATCTCCCTTCTTGGACCTCTGTTGAGAAAGAGTAATAGGGTTTCTGTTGAAGACTCTTCCTCTGTGCTCACTTCACACTTCTGAGACAGTGGCCATCTTAGAATCTAAGTCAGAATATATTAAATAGTG
Source organism: Scalopus aquaticus (assembly GCA_004024925.1). Lineage (NCBI taxonomy): Eukaryota > Metazoa > Chordata > Mammalia > Eulipotyphla > Talpidae > Scalopus > Scalopus aquaticus. Next base: position 77,390 of record PVIJ01006083.1, read on the forward strand.
ACAAAAAATATATCATAACTATCATTTGGGTTTTGATTTCCAGTCCAACCTCTCATGTGTTTTTCAAAGTCTAAACAGATAGCAGTTTTTTTAATTTCAATATTTTTAGTTGTACTCAGCAGAAGATTTACAACTGGAATACAATAATTATTCTATTTTGGCCAGACCTGAAAACTATTCCTCAATTTAAAAAATTACTATATATTAAATTTTAGACTGTGGGTATGTGTGTATGCACATGCACAGATGTGAATGTGTATGTTGATGTGTTTTAAAATTAAGAAACCATTCTATGTCTTCACAATCACATGTTTTTCTGAGGAAAATTGAGAGAGAAATTTTGAGGAGAAAACTGAGTGTAAATAAAAAAGTGAGGAGAATATGTTTTGTCTGAGAAGGAAAGTATCTAAGGGTAAACTGTGAGGAGAAAGATGCCTGTCTGAGAAGTATCTGAACAGAAAACTTCATGAGAAAAGTATTTGAATTTCTGTTGACAAAATGACAAAGTATTCTTTTGACAAAGTATTTGAATTTCTGTTGGAGGAGAGAAGTTCTGAGGAAAAAGGTGTTTATCTGAAGAGAGAAGTGTCTAAGATAAAAGTATCTAAGAGAAATTCTGAGGGGAAAGGTATTGGAGAAGTTCTGAGGAGAAAGCTGTCTGTCTGGGGCATCACTGGTGGCGCAAGGGGTTAAGTCTCAGCACTATGAAGCTGTTGGCAGCCGTGGTAGTACAAATTCGATCCCCAGCTAGAGAGTTGACCCACATAGCACAACAGATCTCTCCTGTCCTGCCCACTGCTCCCCTCAGCAGTATATTTCAGTCAGTCCGCCTGTTCTGCTCCCCACTCTGTCTCTAGTGAATCCTCTCATCCCCACTCCAACCCACCCCTCTGGCCTACACCCCAGCTTTTATATTTATAAATAAATATATTTTTTTTAAAAAAGCTGTCTGTCTGAGGAGAGAAGTTCTAAGGAGAAAAATGTCCGTGGAGAGAATTATTGAGAAACTGTTTCTGAGGCTAAAATGTCTGAGGAGAGCTCTGTGGATTAAAGTGTATGTCATGGGAGAAAAGTGCCTGAGGAAAGAAGTTCAGATAGAAAAGTATCTGTCTTGATGGGACTGCAAGATGATGGCAGAATTAAGAAGCTGAGTTCACCTCCTCCACATATTCGCAAGAAAATTACAACAAAATAAAGTCAACTACCCCTGAGAGATAAATAACTATGGCATACATTAGGGAGTTATACTATGGAAGAATGGGGTAGGAAAAATGGTAATTAAATTCTGTATAGAATGACATCTGGGCAGTACAATCTACCAGAGAGAGGGGCAGCTGCAGTATAGATCCACTCTGTTACTAACTCAAGGGCAAATGTCCACATAAGGGCCTTTAAAATCTGGGCACTATACTGGAGAAGGGGGTGCACTGACTCAGCACACAAAACAGCGTCTGTATCACTGCAGAACTATAGGAATAAGGGTTCAGAATGATGATTACTGACTTGATGCTGAGGTTTCTGAACTACAACAGTTAGAGACCAAACATCTCACATCCATGAGAACAGCATTTATTAAAAAGATCTGCAATAAGTTTGGAGCAGATGGGGAGAAAAAGGAACTCTGTTATGCTGTTGGTGGAAAGCTCTCTGGATTTCTAAACTAAAAATGGAAATTCCTTAAGGCCCAGCAATTGTATTCTTGGGCATCTACCCAAAGAACACGAGGCTGTGAAGTCACAAAGGTATGTGTGCTACAGTGTCTTGCAGCATTGTTTACAGTAGCTAGAACTTGGAAACAGTAAGTCCCCATTGATAGAAGATTGGATTAAGATGTGGGATAACCACAGAATGGAGTATTTTTTAGCCCTAACGAAAGAAAAAATGTTGTCATGTATAGCAAAATAAAATAAATTCGGGAGAATTTTGTATAGTAAAGCAAGTCAGAATGATAAAGACTATCTGTACATTAAAAATCAAAAACATTTATAAAAAACTAGTGGACACTAATAAAGGAAGTAGGGGCTTCTGAAGTTAAGAAGGAGATGAGAGAAAGTGTCAAAGGGGTGTAAGAGATTAATAATATCAATACATGATACAAAAGGTATTTGCCTGAGGATCGAAGCTCTAAGGAGAAAAATGTCTTTTTGAGAAGGGAAAGTATTTCAGGAAAAAGTGTCTGAGGAGAAAAGTTCTGAGTATGAAGGACAGGGCAAGTAAATGCTGCATTTTCTGCTTGATGGAATCCGCTGAGAGAAAACATACATTATACACAGACTCAGGAAATCTGAGTAAAGTACAGACCTTAGTTAACTTAATGTACAATATTTATTAATTGCAGCATATGTACCATACTAATGTAATTTACATGATAGGTAAAAATGGATGTGGGATGTGTAGAAACTTTCTGCATTATTCTTACATTTTTTCCTGTTAACCTTTATAGCTACAATAGCTTCTTTTCCAGGTAAATAAATCTCAACCATAATTCTCTGGGTTTGCCTGCCTTTCCAGATATGAAGGTAACAGTTTGCCCTGCAGCTTCTGTTTTCTGATGTAGCCTATAAAAGTTATTGATTTTCAGTTGTTTGAGCATTTTTTGGTATAAGAATGGGAGGGACACCTTCTATACTCTTTAGCTGTCAGAGTTGAATCCACAAATCCCAAGTATTCTTTTATTGGTGCTTATTCTTCTTTGTGTTCTCTGAGCTTTTAGGGTCTGTGCTTGGTGTCTGTTATTAATGTAAATGATTCTAAAGCATTATTTCTTAAATATTTCTTTAACTTTATTCTTTTTTTCCTGGGGTTTCATCCACACATATACTAGACTATATCATATTATTCAGAAATTCTTTGATATTCTTTTTTAAATTTTGTTGACTCTTTGTATTTCAGTTTGAGTAATTTTTATTAATCTGGATGATATTTGGTGATTCTATACTCAGATGTATTGAACTTGCATTCTTCCAAAGGCATTCTTCAACTCTAATGTTTTGGTTTTTGTTATTCACATTTGATCGATAGCATATTTTTCAATTTTTATATTACCACTGAAATTACCTGTTGGATCTTGCCTGTTTTTTCCCTCTCAGAACATTTTGCATATTAATCACAGTTGTTTTCAGTCCCTTGTAAGTTAAATCCTCTATGTCTTATTTGAATCTATTTCTGTGAATTTTTTTTGTTGTCAGTGTGTTGTTTTGTCTTTTTATATACATCATACTTTTTTTTTGAAAGCCATCCATCTCATGTAGAACATTGGAGAATGGAGTAAATAGAGATTGTTCCTGAAAAAGGGCCCATCTTTTCTTATGCTAGGGACAAAGTAAGGGGGTTAAATTAATCTTGTTAGAAGTTGGATTGGGTTTAGATTTGTTGTTGCTATGGCTATCCTAAGTGCACCATGGCCTTCAGACTCCTTTCCTCATGCTTTATTTTTGTGATCTGGACTGGTTTGACAGGCTGATTTTCACTTTTTTTAAATCTGTGTCTACTTTCCTTTCAGCCTAGGCCTTCCCTTTATATTTTGCCTCAGGTAGTGTCCGTCTCCACAGTCTTGTAACTTTCCCAGCATTTTCCCATGTAAACTTGTTACAAGACACTTGTCAGCCTAGTGGCATGATAGGGGAACATTCTCCATTGTTCCTACAGTCTCATTCTTAAGGTTTCTCTGTGTCTCAGGGGTGTAACCTCCTTGCTGATCCTGTTTCCTTTTGCCTCTAGTTCTACACCTAGACTATAACTGTGCCTCTCCTCAAGAGACTTTTTTTAATTTTTTTACATACAAGCTGGGGTACAGGCCAGAGGTGTGGGGCGGCGAGAGGGTTCACCAGAGACAGAGTAGGGAGCAGGCAGATCAGAAGTACACTGCTGAGAGGAGCAGCGGGTGAGGCAGGAGAGGTCCGCCCCACCATGTGGGATTCTCCCCTGCCGGGTGTGGAACTCGTCGCCGCTGCTGACAGCTCCACAATGCAGCGTTCAACTGCTGCGCCACCAGGGAGGTCCTCAAGAGACTTTTCTGTTGCCCATCTGTAATGAGCTTTCCACGGTGCCCAAAGGGTATGGTGTTTGCTGCTCTTTCTGCCGCAGATTAAGCCTTTAGTTTTGTAGTAGAGATAATGAAATGGTTCAGGTGGTTTCCTGTCACTCCAATACAGATCTTCCTTCTTTCACCCAGGTAAGACTCATGAGAGGTACTGTATTAGGGCTTTTACAATCTTCTTTATTGTTGTCTTCATCTTCTCCTTCTCCTCTTCCTCCCCAAACTTAGTTTGTCCAAATGTTCCATGTTATTTTAAGACTAGAATAATGTTCTTTCCAGTTCTCTGCATCCTAACTGGAATCCAAAAGTTGATTTATTTTTTATTACTTGAGTTTTCATTGTCTTAAGAATCTATTGATTACTCACTTCTCACTTTAACGTCATTTTTGCTTTAAGAAATCCCCAACACTTTTATAGCATTAAGTATTTTTTATTGTGAAGCTAAAAAAAAAAAAAAACAACCTATTTAAAAAAAACAAAGCAGGAACAGAGAACAATGAAAAGACAAGAGAAGAGAGTTTTGTGTTCACATGAGATTTACAAACAGTTGGAAACTAGATGAGACTGAGAGATAGAGGAAGAATTACCTTTAATCAAAGGGTTTCCCTTTCGGTTGTATTCTAAGTCCCATGATGGATGTTATGGCAGTTTCTCTATTACCAAAATCTAGTTTACAGGTTCACATATCAACAGTTTGCCTTGTTTTCACTAGACACTACTTAAATAACTCTCATATTTGTTCTCTCTTACACTTCCACATACATCATTTTCTTTTGTCTTTCAAGATGCTTTAGCTACTAAAATTACTTTCTGTGTGAGTTAAAAGCCCAATTCATAACCTCCTTTACTTTCAATACTGATTAAACTGGATGTGTTATCTTTCCTTTTCAATTATTGGAAATTTTGTTTGCCCCATGGCACTTTCCTTTAGAAAATCTAGTTTCTTTTGCTTCATCACAGTAAATGGCTTTAATTTAAACTGATATAGTATCTTTCTTTTGTATTCATTTTAACCTGAATTCACTTTATCTATCACGATTGCATTACAACCAGTTTTTTTTCCATGTGCATTTTTATTTAATGAAAATTCAGATAATTCATAGAGTGCTTAATACAGATTGACCAATTTAATCACCCAAAATTGGTCATCAACTTTTATCAAATCCCTCAAGCCCTTTACCCCTTGTTTTTATAGCTCTCTTTTACTTTGGGTTGGCTGATCAGTATAAATATTCAGTTACCAACGGATATCTGGACAAGAAGAAGATTAACTGATAATGATGATTTTCTCAGAACTGTATTTGTGATATTTAATTTTGTTTTGTATTTATAAATATGACCAGAAACTCCCTTTTCCATTCTTTTCAGAGGAAAGATGTCTCACAATGAGGAGCTGATACTATTTACTCATTTGAGTTAGGATTTCAAAAGCTTTAGATCAAGGAGGGAAACTTGATTCCACTTGGTTTTTTGTTCTAATGTCTGTAATCCAGAAGCACTGAAGCTGTTACTTAGGGGAAGTGTTATTTGCCATAAATTTGGAGGCTTATTCCTATCCTGAAGGTCAAAAGTGATCTTGCAGGGAATACCACCAACTTGTTTCATATTCCAGAAACTCCCAAATAGCTCTTAAAAGGACCTCTGGACCTTTAATGTGAAACAGAGCATCTCAGGTACCTATATTCTAGGGAACTGATGAGCTGTCTCTGTACCCACTGAATCTAATGCAAAATAATTATGTCCCTACTACAAAAGCATATAAGAAATCTATGTAATGGACTAGTTAACAGTATATCTTTCTGCTACAAATAGGAATGAGTAAAATGACATTCTCTATTTGATCATCTGTTATTGAGGGTCTTCATTAGGGTCTTCAAAGATTGATGAATCTATATGATTATGTTATTGAGGGTCTTCAAAGATTATTGGTCAAGGGTGAATTTAGACTGACTTGATTCTTTATCATTCTAATATTTAAATTGCAAAATGTAACAAATTCTGCTATAGCCTTCTTCATATATAATTAAAAAATCACTATAGTATTTTTTAGATTTTTAAAATTTAAAATATTCCTCATTTGATTAATTATAAGTACATTTTCATAAACTCCCCAGCTTGATACATAAAAATCCACAATATCAATTGTTTTCTCCTCTATATATCATTCAGTCTTTCTCAATTTTAGTTGTCTGATACTTTCAGTAGTTATTATATAATACAATGTACCTGCTCATATCTAACTGATTTTTCTGTATGTGGTATGTAGTCGTCAGGTTGTGTTTCTCTTAGTAAATTTTTAATTCTATTCTACATATTTTATTACTAGAGAACAAACATGAATTTGGAATTTTAATGCTCATAGTTTCAGTTAAGTTCAGGTTATAGTCCCTGTGTTGCCTATTGTTTTACTTCCTATTGGGAAATAAGTAAATATTCCAGATATCTTATGAATGGCAACTTATGACCTTCAGTGTTAAACTAAAATAACCTTTACATTTAAATATCCATTTGGAATTTTTTTTGAAAGACATTGTATTCAAAATCAATTTTCAATTTATTTCACTGCCAAATAGATAAGAAAAATAGATAAAACATGTATCTATATTAGTATAACATCTGTATTCTCATAATATATAAATTAAAAAAATAACAATTATTTTAAAACTATTGAAGGTGTTTTAATATTATTTTAAAATTATGACTTAAACTACCCTAAAATGTGCATAGCTCAAGTTCTGAACTAGTGGTGGTTTTGAAATAATGAAAATATTTCAAAACATTCAATCTTGGTCTCTAAAATTAGATTTTCATGAACTTTTCTTAATTATACCTTGTTATTATTAAGGAACACTTAGATTAAATGACCTGTGCTTTACAAAACAGTTTACTGATCATGCATTCTCTTACAAATTCCGTTATTAGCACTTATTTCTCAGCTACTTTCTTTTTTAAATTGATATAGTAGGGACACGTAACCATTAGTTTTAATGTAGAACATAATAATTTGATATTTGAATACATTGTGAAATGATCACCGCGATATATCTTGTTAACATATGTCACCTTATATAGTTAAAAAAACTATTTTTCTTGTGCTTAGAACTTTTAAAAGCTCTTGGCAATGTTCAAATATGCAATACTATATTATTAACTGTAGCCACCAAGATATAGTCTAGCCCCATGACATTTTTTTAATAACTTAGTAGTTTTTACCTTTTTAAACCCTTCACCCATTTCTCTGGCCCCCGTTCATCCACTTATGGACTCTTAGTTGCTTCCATATCTTCAGTTATTTGAAATAATGCTGTAGTGAACTAGGAGGTGCCTATCTGCCTACTTTCTTTTTTTGGAAGTTCTTTTTTTGATATTGAGTTGTATTTCCCTTTTATATACTTTGAATATTTATCCATTATTAGATATGATTTGCAAATATATTTTCCCATTCATAAATTGCCTTTTTATTTTGTTGATATCTTCCTTTGCTGTACAGAAGTTTTCTCATTTGATGTGATCCAAGTTGTTTATTTTTATTTTTTTGTTGCTTTTGCTTTTGCTATCAGATTAAAAATCATAGTCGAGACCTTCATCAAGTAGCTTAACACCTATGTTTCCCTCTAGAAGTTTTATTATATCAGGTCTTATATTCAAGTCTTTAATCATTTTGAGTTAATTTTTTGTGTATGGTATAATATCATGGTCTAGCTTCATTCTTCCACAAGTGCATGTCTAGTTTTCCCAGTCCCTCATATTGATAAGACTGTCTTTTCTCCATTGTATTATTCCTGATTCCTTTGTTGTAAATTAATCAGCCATTTATGTATGGATTTAATTCTTGTCTCTCTATTCTGTTCCTTTAACTATTTAACAGCCACATTCTTTTTATTACTTGTTATATTATCATTTCTTAGTGATTACTTTAGTTTTAGGAAAAATTTGTATTGATGGGGATTTAAATTTATGGGTCAAAGTAATTGTCCATTTTTCTGGGAAGTTATGAGATCATGAATCTACTATATTGTTTTAACTTTACACATGCACTACAAATATGTAACCAGAATCTGTTTCTTAATCAAGTGAATGAATAAGGTAGATTGTATGCTGAATTAAATGATTTGTATTTGCAAATTTTGATTCAACAGTTAGGAAGAACATGAAGTGGCTTATGCTACATAATCATTTTCTATACAAAATGTATTTGATATTTTGATATCCTCAATCAAATTGCCTGAAACTCAGAAATTCTCCAGTCTTTGATCAATAAGTGATCTTCACTAAGAGAGGTTTCCTGATACTTTGGAGAAGACTGACAAAAATACACATCTTTGTAAATATATCTTTAACATGTTTTCCAACTAAAGGCCAGAATAAATATGACAAATAAATGTAGTGTCTTCTGAGAGAAAACAAGAAAGTAGATCAATCCTTGCCCAGGTACTGTAGTAATTATCTGTACCTTCTTTAGGAGAAAACTGACTGTAATTTAGACCAAACACTGACAAAAATGAATTGCTTTGTAAAAGGAGAGAATTCCTAAGGTGAGTAATGAAACTGCCAATCTCTATTTTCTGTAACTGAGCAACAAGGCACGTTGCCTTTTAAGCAGTGACTCATCTTGACTTTATTAACACTGACATTTTGCATTGTAAGCCTAACACTCACACATCAGTACCTATTTAAAAAAATTCAAATTACCATATTACATGTCAAATCTGGAGTATATAATCAGGGAGAAATAGACAGCATTTTGTTTCTAATGGGATAGTTGCAGGGAAATTTTTAATACTGATTTTTTATGAGTTTATAGGACTCTTTCAGTAAGGTTTTATGGGTAAGGTAATAAGACAGGCCTTGCTTACAGCTTGCATCCTACAATCTAAGTCAAATTAGTCTGTTCATATCATTTCATTAGCTCATTCTTATTTCGGTGTCACAGATATTACCTTATATTATAATATCATGTGTGATTCATGATTCTTTTTTAATTTGAAAGTAGTCTGCATATAATGTTGAACCTGTGTGTGTGTGTGTGTGTGTGTGTGTGTGTGTATTTGTCCATTCTCACAGTGGAATGAAGTAATTGGGATTTCTCTGTGACAGATTTATACATAGATTCTTAAAACTGCTGCCAGCAGAATATATTTCATTGGCAGTTGAAGTGATGAGACCAGAATATGAGTTCAGTTTTTGCCACTTTCTTATTGAAAGTCTTTATAATTGCTGTTGGTTTTGCCATATACCCATGCCTGCTACCAGTGTTTGTGTCTCCCTCACTCCAACCAATGTGTTAAAATCCTCTCTCTTAAAGATGATGCTGTTAAGAGCTGGGCTTTGGGGAAGTGCTATGGACCAGCTGAATCAAACAGAATCTGAGGGAGGGCCAGTATGCAACTAAGGAAAGACAGGAGTTAGACGTGTTAGTGAAAGCTTGGGCCAGGTGGGCTGTCACAGTGCAGATGTGCCCAGTCCTGGTATGGCACGTTTATTTACAAAATCTTAAGCACAGGGGTAAGATTGATGCATCAGTAACAGTTAGCATCTTGGAGCTATCAGGAGGTGCCGGAGGTTGCAACAATAGCAGGAAGCTGCATGACGAAATTTTAAATAGTTAATAATCTAACAATTTCTGCTAGTCTCTCTTGCCATTATGAAGAAGGAATTCCTTTAGAATATAAGGATGGGTCATCTTTTTGTTTTGGAGTAGAACTAGTTTTAAGGATAGAAACTGAGAGATTTTGGAGAGTGGCTATAATCCTGTCCAGCTTCCACACTGGTACATAGAATTGAAAACCAACCTCAAAAAGAGACTGAAAACAAATGGTTATATTTTGTGATACTTTACAAATACGTGATTTTTCTTATTTATTTGTCATGTGTTTAATTCCCAATAACAAACACTTTGCAAATCTCAGAGTGAATGGCTGACCAAAGGTCAAATATCAGTGACTGGATAGGACTCTGACTAGAGGGAAGTCATGGATTTCCACTATGTTCTTCTGCTAAATTGTTTCATGCCTATTTCATGTAGGAGTGGATATAATCCCATAAAATGTGGCTAAAGAAATCAGATATATTTTTAATAAGCAATAGTTAGGTCTCCTCTGCTAGACTTACATCTGTTTTCAATGCATTAAATATTTTCAGAATAATTGAATATCTAAACTCACTACATTTGCATATTAGGTTTGCCATTTCCATGTATCTATTCACTCAATATGACAGTTCTAAAATAACTATAGTATGACATGTAACCAGAAAAAATAATCCAAAGAAGTAGGAATAACTTTAATAATGTATCTATGACTTGTGTTCCCCTCTCTAACTATAAAGATTGCCAATTAAAAGACTAAACAGCTTAGATACCATATGTTAAAATGTGTTTTAAGTTTTAAAAGATTTATGAATGTACTTTTTATATAAAAGTAATCCAAATCAAGGGGAGTTTCTTTCATTCATTACTACTGAGCAGTTCTGAAACAATGTTGTATGCGTGTTTTCAGAGATACCATAGGAGTTTGAGATCAAACAGATATTTTGTTATTTAATTATATTAGCTTATTTTTTTTCATAGCAAACAAGAGATTTATGTTTTTTTTCTGCACTCAGGAGAATACTTTAGAGTTAAGAAAAAAAAATGCCCTGCTCCCAAAACAATTTTATGAGTGCTATCTATGTTATAACAGTGTCTTGGAATTGAAAGAAAGGTATTGCTTCTTCAGATAGTGAATCTCTTTCCATCTCTCTCTTTCTTTCCGTGGAGTGAAAAGTGTTGGTGTAGGTTATTGTGACAATGTCTGAAGGTAGAAAATGGAAAAGGAAAGAAAACAAATACTGCAGATTTACAGAATAATTTCAAATAAGGAAGGATAGTGTATAGAAAATTGGTTCTACTTCAAAAATATCCCTTATTTAGAAACACAATAATAGACCCATTATCATTAGAAAGCACAGAAGCAGGCTACCTGTAATACTGTTACATAGAAGAGTCTGAACAACTCCATCTTCTCAAATAACTTTAAGAACAAGTTTTCCCCATAGCCAACACCACACTGAATGGTGAATGACTGAATTCTTTTCCTCTAAGTTCTGTTACAAGACAAGAATGTCTGCTTACACCACTACTACTCAACATAGTACTGAAAGTCCTAGCTAAAGCAGTTAGAGATGAGAAAGATAAAAAAGGAATCCAAATTAGAAATGAAGAAGTAAAATTATCACTATTTGATGATGACATAATATACATAGAAAATTTGAAGCACCATTAAAAATCTAATTAAAATTAAAAAAAATCAATACAGTAAAGGAGCAGGATACAAAATTAGTTGCATTTCTATGTTGGAAATGCAACTTGGAAAGACTGGAAGAATCAGCATTATTAAAATGGCCATTTACCCAAAGTAATATACTGATTCAATGCAATCCCTATTAGGGCTTCAGTGTCATTCTTCAAGTAAAAGAACAAATGTTACTGAAATTCATATGGCATCATAGAAGCCAAAACAATTCTAATAAAAAGGAGAAAGAGCAGTGGTATCATATACCCAGAATTCAAACTATAATACAGAGTTATAGTAATAAAAACAGTGTGGTGCTGGAACAAAAGTAGATACAGAGACAAATGGAATAGAACTGAGAGCTCAGAAATAAACATTAACAAAGTCAGTATATGACAGAGTTGCCAAAAGTAACACTGGAGAAAGGAGAGTCTCCTCAAAAAATGCTATTGGGAAAACTGGCCCAGCCACATGCTAAAGAAGGAAACTAAGTCATCATGTCACATCTTACACAAAAATTAACTCAAAATGGATTAAAGACATGTATATAAGACCTAAAACCATAAAATGCCTTGAAGAAATAATAGGCAGAATTCTCCTTGACATTGTTTTCACTGATGTCTTTATGGACTCATCTCCAATAGCAGGAGAAACAAAAGCAAATATAAATGGTTGTGACTACTTCAAACTAAAAATTTCCTGTACAGTGAAACTATCAGTAGAACAAAAATACACTTAAAAGAATGGGAGAAAATATTTTCACATCATACATCTGACAAAGGGCTTATATCGAAGGTCAACAAAGATCTCATACAATTCAGCAAAAGAAAACATATAACCCAATCAAAAAACAGATAGAAGTGCTAAATAGGCACTTCTTCAAAGAAGATATACAGATTACATATTTTAAGATTTAAATAGGATATTTTAACAACTATTAATATTTATCAACTATTTGACACATGTTATATTTCAGGCATATACTTTGCTAACAACTACATGTTTGGGGTTTTGAGACAAAATAATCTCTGCACTCAGAGACCTTTGATTCTTGTAATCAAAACTTGTGGACACTACAGGTAGCACTACAGGTAGCAAATACTGTGGAATAAATATAAACATAATAGCCTAGAAAAATCAAAATAAGTCATAGTGTGAGAAAAGGGAAAGAAGACCTTAGCTCTGGAGCCACTGAGAGAATTGTAAAACAGTAGAAGAGGATTCAGTAGAGGTTACGAAAGAGGAGGTACACAAACTGTTTTGTTTTATTTGGTGGATAACTTTTTAAAAAATAAAATGATGATTGTTATTAGTTTATCTTTTATCTCATGAATAAGTACTTCCCATAAATGTACCTCCCCATAACCACGTTTGGATCGTGGATCATTTGATAAATATTAGTATACTTTAAATTCTAAGAATTGGAATTTTTTTTACCAGATGGACTGAGGTCCTGTATCTTACCGTATTCTTATTTGGGTAGTATTACCTATTTGCTGTGAGAGTAGAAATGACAACTGGAAATCCACTAGGAAACAGATGGTGTTGTTTTATTTCCTTTTTGTACCTTTGGATATTCTCACAGTACCCTAGCTCAACACCTTTCTTTCCACCAAAGTGAGATAGGGAGGGAGGGAGAGAAAGAGAGAGAGATTGATTCAGTATCTGAAGAGGCAATATCTTTCCAGTTCAAGGCACTGTTACAATATAAATAATATTGATAAAATTGCTTGTGAGGCAGAAATTTTTTTCTTAAACCCAATCTTCTCTAGAAGGAGAACGCTATGTATCTCTTGTTTACTCTAAAAAGAATGAAATAGATAAGGTTTATATTATCATAAATTCCAAAGAAAGTGTTTATATAATTTCATTGGACTTTCTGGATATTTAGATGTATGAAACTTTCACAGAAAAAGGCAAAAGTAGCAATAGTGATAATCAGAAAACTGTAATCCTACTGTTTTATAGTAACACAGGGAGGAGATTTTAAGGATAAAAACACATTAAAAATTAGAAATTTAATTTTCCCTGTTGAAACAAGAGAAATTATTTTCCTCTCCCCCTTTTCTAAGAGCATTTCTCTTTGAAATATGTGTAAATTTCTTAAAACTCAAAATAGCCTCTTGTAACCTTTAGGGTTTGGGAAAATCTTTCTAAAGCACCTGGAATCATCTCTACTATGTGGTCATCAAGAAAGGTACTACCTCTCAAAGGAGAAAGCATAGGAGCCTAACTTAAGGGGACTCCTCCCTCCAAATTTCAAAGAATTCTTTGTTATAAAGATATGAGTAGTTTTATTTTTGGGGGGGGGGTAAAGTCAGTAGCAAACACAGATGACCGTCACCCTGAGTTACCAACTGAATTTAGAATGAACTATGTGTGACAAACTTGGAGCAGACAAGGTCTCTTATCTCTGTCCAGTTATTTATCTTGTGGGTGTATGTAATAGATTGTATCTGCTTGTCTGTATAAAATAGTGAGATTTCGGACTTTGCAGATTACCTGTCATAACACATTCAATCGTTACATTTATTCAGTGATAAAGTTCTTTTCTTTTCCCCCCATCTTTGTGAAGTTTTATGGGTTATAAAAATATTTTAAAAATTTTATTTCCCCAACATGTATAATGTATTTATTTAATATACCCCTGTTACTAGAATCTAGGCTCCCTAACTTAACAGGTAATGCTACCCAAATAAGAATATGGTAAGACCTCAGTCCATCTGTCTTATGCTGCATCTTCAGTATCTAGACTGCTGATGCAAGATACTACAGCATCTTGACATGTAGAAATACTAAGTCATTATTTGTGAATAAATAATTGATCAATGAATCTATGAACTAGAATTTCTCATCTGATTTTGTCACGAAACAGTTCTTCTACAAAATGCCATCCCTACTTGTAGTGCCTTAGTAACTCTAGACCCATGTGTTGTAAACGAGCATCCAAGGTATATGAATACCCAGACTTCTTTAACCTGATCATATCCAATAATGAGACCTCAGACATCTCATAGGTCTAATGTAACATAAAGCAGAAATTCCCTTAAACTCCAGACCTGTCTGGTGCCCTTTTCATGGTATAAGGGAACGGAGTCATGAAAGTGTGATACCAGCAAGTATTTTATACTGCTGTCAGAACTACAATACATTTGGAGTGCCCACTGCAAGTCATAAAATAACTTTTCTCTGACTTATACACCAATAAAGGCTTCAAAGAAGGTTCTTCTTTTCTTAGAATAGAAACACAAATATATGTGTACATATATATGTTTAGGATAACTGGAAATCTGAACTATAGCAAGGTCTCAGTTTGTATGAAGGAAAAAGGATGTGGAAATGCTGTTATCCCAGCTCTCTGCACCTAGAGATTTGATCTAGTAGAGAAGTTGCAGAATTTCAATTAGACATAAAGTTAGATACATTTTAGAGAATATTACAGTGAGCAATCTTACATTAATAAAAGAATACATGTGAACCCTTAATAGTTTACCCTGCAGAATGATTTTTGCATATTTTAGGTCAAGGGAAACAATGCTTCAATGCTCTAAAAATAAGCTCCCAACAGATTTCCCTCCTAAGGTCTATATTCTAAGAATTACTTATTACTGCTTTTCTGATGCAGATTAAGAATGTGGGGGAAAAAAGTGGAAAGTATAATTGTTTTAATATACTGATAATAACTTAAATTTCAAAATATCCTTCTGAAAATGAAAATATTTAAGAGACTTCAGTGAGCTTTCTCATGCTACTTCTAGAACCATTTACACCACAAGCCTATTGAACTTTGTGACACACTCCTTCCAGGAATTCACAAACAAATTTGATTGTACCTCAGAGGTAATGGATGCGTCAGGCCTAAATTCCACCTGGACAAACATTAGAAAACCCCATGGAAGCTGCAGTGTGATCTGCATTGCCAATTCTCCCAGCCAGGACTTTGCCCAATTCCAGAAATAAAAGGAGGACTCTTGTTGAAGAAATGACTTCAGATATTACAAAAATTTCACTGTTACTCTTGTTCTCATGAATTATTATGCCAACATACTAGACACATAATTTCTTGTTGTAATTAAGTGGACATAATTACACAAAAGAATAATCAGTTTAAATCTGAGAAAGAAAAGTTATCTCATTGGAGTTGTCTTATATGCAGAAAATATACTTAGATTCCTCAGATCGGTTTGGTGACAGCACTTCTTGCAGCTAGAGTGTAATTTGATTTAGTGTGGAATTTTTTTTGCATATTGTCTCTAATGGGGGGCTTGCTTAGCAATCTGTAGACTTAAAGGGAGAAATCAGAAAAATTGCAGAAGAAGCGGGTCTATTTGCTGGGCAAAATAATCTGTTGTTAATATAGACAGCCAGCAAGACACTAATTTACTGCTAATGTAAGAACTTTGTATCACAACTAAACAAACATGTCATTAATGTGAAAAATTCAGTTTTATATTATGCTATTTGTGTTGTTGCAGATTGAATAATGTCCCTGCCCCCCAAAATTAATGTTGAAACCCTAACACCCATAGATTATATTTGGAGATAAAGCCTTTAAGGAGGTAATTTAGGTTCAATGAGGTCATAAAGGTGGAGCCTAATGCAGTTAACCTGGTGGCCTTAATATAAGAGTGAGCCCAGGAATGTGTGGTCATAGAGGAAAGGCCACGGAAGACATAACAAGACAGTCGTCTACAAGCCAGGGAGACAGTTGAGACAGTTTGTACCAGAAACCAACCCTGCTGGCAGTTTGGTCATGGGCATCTAGCCTTGAGAGTGTGAGAAACTGAGAAAATAAGTTTCTGTGGTGTTTCTTGTCTCTCTTTCTCTTTTTTTTTTTTTTTTTTTGCATAGAAGAACTGCAGTGTAGGCCAGACGTGCGGGCCTGAGAGGATTCACCAGAGACAGAGTGGGGGAGCAGAACAGGCAGATCCACTGAGATACACTGCTGAGGGGAGCAGCGGGTGAGACAGGAGAGGTCTGCTGCGCCATGTGGGTCAGCTCCCTGGCTGGGGATCAAACTGGGGCCTTAGAGATGATAGCGCTGAGACTTAACCCCTAGGCCACCAGTGAGGCCCAATTTCTGTTGTTTAAACCACTCAGTCTGTGGTATTCTGTGACAGACCAGACAGACATATATATATAATATATACACACGCACACACACACACACACACACACACACTAATATCAATTTCTTTCAACTATGAAATTCCTGAGATAGAAAAAGTAACTTGAGGAAGGCTACTATTGTGCGTTACTATTCTTGAGTTGACAAATATGATGCTATGAGTTTAGGGCATGTGAAATCAATGCTCTGATTATAGGAGCAGATCATATTGGGCTGGATAAAATAACTGAATATTACTAGTAAGTGTTTTTGTTGTGGAGAGTAAGGCATTTAATCCAATATTTGTCAACTATAGTAATGTACTGGGTGATGACACATACACTTTATTTTCATTTCGTATAAAATTATGCTTATGGATTAATGTCTCATTATGAGCTTGGATCTAATAAAAAATCTCTGTCAAACAAACTTGGAAGTAGACTTGACAATTTTTTATACTCTAAGTTTATAACTCGCCAATTTTGCCAGGGCAAGTCACAGAAATGGCCAATGTGGACATAAGAATCTCCTTAGGGGCTGCAGCTCAAACCACTTTATAGTGATTCGTACCTAAGTCATATAGTGACTACTAGAGGGGACTTTGCTCATCTGATTCTTTCAGCCCACTTCCTTTGTATTTCCATTCTTCATTTCCATTAACTTCCTATTGTTCCTCCCCAGCAGGTTCATTCTTCAGTCACCTCTAGCCCTATATTGAATCCACTGTTTTACTTTTCTACATAAATACTCCTTTTTTTTTTTGTCTAGCATTTATGGTGTTTGTCTCTCAGCTGGTTCTACTGTTAATCAACTCCTTTACACAATATATCACATTCCCAGTCTTGTTACTAGAACTTACTATGAATTTCAGCTTCTTTCTAGTTTCTCTTCTTTTGTGTTTAAATTTCTTATTTTATAAACGTTATCCTTTCTACACTTTGTGTTTATCTTCTCTGCTTAATATATGATAGTAAAATACTTTATCAAAGAAATTCATAAATACTCCTATCGAAAATATTATTCTGTATTGATTTGAAATTAAGAACATTTTGTAATTGCTATTTTTCAAAAAAATCATTCAAAATAGTGACCATAATTCATTAATTTATTGTTTATATAAATAGGTAGTTAATATCAAATGTCAATTTTAATAAAAATCATGGTTACTTTTGAGATACAGGGTAACACACAAAGAATACTTTAGACAGAATAGAGGTGGAATGGGAAGGATAGTTCTGCTTAGGGCATAAAAGTAATTTGCTAGAGACAGGGTCATATTTAATGCCATTCCTTTCCTAGAAAAAATGTCTTTATTAGTCAAGAGATAAGATTTCCCAGTAGTAGAAGATAAATGTATCGCTATGTTACATATTATGTATATGTTTATATATATACACATATACATAAATGTGAATTACTATACATAACACAATATATCATGCACTGTATATATATATATTATATATAAAACAGAATGTATATATTGTGTATATAACAACAAAAAAGCTGAGGGGTCCCCAGGGATACTGAACTGTTAAATGGAAAAATCTGTGTTGCCCATCCATAGGGTTCTTACGCATCTATGTGCATAAAAGTAAAGTAATCAAACTCTGGTTTACCCAAAGATTTTTAATCAGCAAGAGGTTCAAAAGGAATAGAGAAAAGAACTAGAGGAATAGGGGAGAGAATGTTTTTAAATTATGGAATCTGATCAAATTCTGAAATCAACCACTCCTCTTGGGCAAACATTCACTCAAACAGGCAGGGCCCAAAGTAGAACCTCTGAGAGAGAGAATCCAAGGCAGCCTCCTGGCAGAAAAAGAAAGCAAGAGATTGTGCAGAGCCCAAAGGAATGGGAGAAGAGGAGAGATGCAAAGATCAAAATGTGTGCCCAAGGTGAATCCAATACAAGGTCAAGATGGCAGCTCTCATAGTCTCTCAAGGATTCTGTTGCCTACGAAAGTGCTGAGTTTAGAAAAAGAGCTGCAGGTGGGAGCCAGCTAAAGGGGCAACTGAGTAGAAGCAGGGGACCCTCCAAGAGGGGCAGCCAGCAGAAGCAGGTGGCCACATAAAGGTGGGAGGTGCACCAAGAGGCCCAAGGACTCTATCTTTTAAAGTCTATCCTGAGACTTTGCTCCACCCGTGGGTTCCAGCTGTCCTTGTTCAAGAAGTTGGGGTGGATCAGAGAGACTCACTGTGCCGGCTCTTGCTACA
>PVIJ01006084.1:0-96050 GCA_004024925.1 Scalopus aquaticus
TGGAAGAGAGGAGAATACAGGGGACCATGGAGATGGATCACGGGTGAATTGGTGGTGGGCCGCCCAAGGGGAATACAAAATGTAAAAGACATAAATAACAATTAAAAAAAAAAGTATCTTGAAGAAGTTGATAGATAAATATGGTCAAGAAGTGTCTGGATGGCATGTTAACAAAAATAAATAAAAAATAAAAAAATCCATGAATTGGGACACAAAAATTCTTTACACGTGGGGTTGGACGCCAACCAAGGACGCAGTCATTACTGGACCAAAGGTTGACATTCCACCCAGAATGAACAAATTTAGATATACTTCCTACAAAAATACTTTTTCAAAACTAAAGAAAAAAAATGTAAGGCACTTTTTTAAATTGCTTTTCTGTGCTTGGCTATGTGTCAGTCTAGAAGTAAAAAGGAGTGCTAAGAAATCACACACTGTCTTTTGCCTATGATTTGAGTTGTATTTTTTCTTATTTTTATCTTTTCTTCCACATTTTTACTTCACTGGTGGTGTTTGGGTTATGCGTTTTTTTCTTTAATGCAGCAACATGTAAGACTCTTTCTTATTATGGGCCTCCCTGGTGGCGCAGCGGTTGAGCGCTGCGCTGTGGAGCTGTCGGCAGCAGCGATGCGAGTTCGACGCCCGGCCGGGGAGATTCCCACATGGTGCGGCAGACCTCTCCTGCCTCAGCAGTGTATTTCTGATCTGCCTGCTCTGCTCCCCACTCTGTCTCTGGTGGACCCTCTTGCCGCCCCACGCCTCTGGCCTGTACCCCAGCTTGTATGTATAAATAAAAAAATAAATCTTTAAAAAAAAAAGTTAATTCTGGCAATAACATACAATTTGCCATTTAGAAAAAAAAAAATCCTACGGCTTCTAGATTTTGTGTCTTGTTTCAAAGATGTGATAAATTGTGCATTGAAAACATTTAATAGATCCTGAGGAAAGGAAATACTAAGATACTGAGAAACGCTGCCGATGGTGGAGAGCTCAGATAGGCCCACCTATAAAGCGTGGCCATTAATAAAAGTCTGGTGGAAAAGCCACACTTGCTTATGGTCAGTTTGGGGGCAGGGAAAAAAGAAACTCAGGAAATTGAATGCTAGGTTATTCAGGTTTTTTTTAATTTATATATAATGCATGTCATAAACCGAATAAAGTGCACAAGTCTTAAGGCTACAACCCAGTAGTACTTCACGTACATATACATAGTCCCCGTGTAACCACCACAATGACCCAGGTGCTGTGAATGCCAAGTTCTTGATCTCCTGGGCAATGGAGAGGAAAGAGTACCAAGGGTTAGAGAAATGAGCCCTACGCCCAACAGAGCAGGCGGCACAGGCAGAGTGCTGGGCACATGCAGGAAAGAGCTGCTGAGGACAACCCCGCCCTCCGTGCAAAGGGCCTGACGGGCTTCCCTTCGTTCTGACTTGTGATATAATTTATTCACATGGAAAGAAAGAAAACTAAGACTCAAATCTGAAAAGTAGGACAGGGTAGCTGCGATGTCATCTCATGTGAGCAAAATACATACAGTGAAGGAAACTACATAGTCTCAGTAGACTGAGGTGCGGACTACACGAGAGAGGATGTAGCGTGAAGACCAGTATTCAGGAGAACTGACTGACAGCACTGAGTTGGCAATTCCTTTCTTCCTTAAATCAAAACAATAGACCTACGTTTCTGTTTCTTGGTGTGTCAGCTCTTAGACTAGCTGGTGAGCTGTGTACATAATGAGGGATCTAACTCACCAATTCCTTTTCCTCCAAAAACTTAACATTTTTTTTATCAGCTCTTTGTAACCTTCAAGAATTTTATTTACTACTTCTTAATCCACAGGCTTCAGACAGCATTTCTCAATTCTCTGATTTATAAAATGAACAATTAGTTCGCTGCATTTAGTTCCCACTCTCCTCCTACACTGTGTTCCAGCTTACACTGTTAAAGTTACAGTACTTCATTTCATGTAGATAAGTCATAATGCGATTATTATCATTAAATGTTCTAAACTTTGTTTAAAGGCTGAATTAGGGAAACTGAAAAAGAACTGTAAATATTTAAAATATGTTTAAAGAAAGAGTATTCTCAGCAGAACGGATGGTGCGATTGACCCCACTAAGAGTGAAACATAATCCCATGTCAATAGCCTGTGCTGCTGGAAGTCACAAAGTCAAGTGGATGTTCTTTTCCATCACTCACTCAATATCACGCCCCAATTTCTGTGTGCTCCATGGTTAGCCCATGCGTTTTACACGGGTGACTGTTTTTCCCTTTCTTTAGTATGCTCAGGATTCCATGACAAAATGCTGCTTAAGCCACTGATGGTAAGCCCTAAACAACAGACATTAACGTTCTCACAGTTCTTGAGACTAGAAGTCCAAGATCAAGATATCAGCAGGTTGGTTTCTGGTGAGATTTCTCCTCTGTGCTTGTAAGACAAGTACCTTCTTCCTGTGTCTTCACAAGGGCTTACCTCTGTGCTTGAGTGAAGAGAGGTCACTCATGTCTCAGACATTTTAAGGACACTGGTCCTATAGGGTCAAGGCCCCACTAAGACTTCACTTAACCTAATCACCTCCCTAAAGACCCCACTTTGAAATACAATCGTAGGGTTAGGGTTTCAACATAAGCATTTTAAAAGAATACAATTCAACCCACAACATCAAGGTTTGTTCAAAATCTCTATGTATGGTGAATAAGTGTAAGTGAATACTAGAGTAAGTGTATGGTGCATACTAGAGTGAGTATTCCCTTAAGCCCATAAATAGAGACAGGATCATTTACCAAGTGTCTAGAAATCAACTTGAAGAGACCCTACATCTAAGCCAGGGGCTTGCCTTCTCTGGAAGATACATATAAAATCGTAAGATTCCCAGTGCAATATACTCTTGTTGTCATACTAAAGAATATCCAAATTCAAAGGTCTAGAGCTTCCCATCAGATGATCTCAGCAGTTGTTTCCAAAGGCACTGAGGACTTTGCCCCAACCTCCTCTCAACCATATATAACGAATGAGATAGCAAAATTTAAAAGACCTAGTGCAGGCAAAGAAAATATAATGGACCATTAATTATATTCAGATCTTTATATTAACCAAAACTAAAACATATATATACGTAGGTATGTACTGATTGAGGCCTCGAAGTGTAGCCCCCTCTACATCCAAGTAAGGCTGAGCGACAGATAATCCAACGCACACGCGGGGAGGACGAGATGATGACTCAGGAGACGCCCCTCCATGAAGCCATAAAACCATAGATCACAGGCATCTGACTTATCCAGAGGTCCTCATATTACACTTGCCAAAACTGAACCCCAGAAAATCTGGAGGATGGTTTTGGTCCAAATGACACAGCGAGGCAGGTCAGAAGCCCAGGACCTCTGGTATGTCCTTCCGTGCCCCGCCACGAAACTGCCCTCCAGGAGCAACAGGAGGCTGGGCTGCAGGCACACTCCTGATTTATTATGGAGAAATATCATCCAACCCTGAGAACTGTAACTGCGCCTCGGTTCCAAAGTTCCACATCTCGTCACTGTCAAGAACTGGGCTGGAGAGAGCTGAGCGTCTGGGAGTCGAGGTGTGATGAGGACTAGACAGCAAACTGAAGGTGACAATGATGCGTTTATTCACTTGAAGGCGATAGTAGGATAAAGAGGCAAAACAGAAAAGGCCCTGGCTCCGTCAGTGTCGAAACCCCTCGCGCCCAGATCAGTGCCAGGCCAGGGGCAGATGTACCAGCACCAACTGAGGACTGACTGGCTGCTGAGGACACCCTGGCATGGGAGAGGACAGGGTGGAAAAGCACCCAAAGCTGACTCAGAGGAGAAAGGTGGCCAAGGCTGAGATCAGGAGGCTTCTGAGGGGCCATCTGGACTAGGAATGCAGGTGTGCCGGAGGGCAAGGCGCACCTGCGGGCTGAGTCCTGGACTATACCTCCCTCCCGACTATACGCCTTGTGGGGACAGCAGCTTTCCCCCTCCAGCCAGCCACCCCCCACCACCCCACCCCTGGGGCCTGACAGATAAAGGCCTTTGTAATTGCCTGTGGGCTGGGCTTGAAAGATCACACATGCTATGTGGCCTGGAGCCAGACTCCGCAATTCCGTGGTAGCAGCACCTTTTCGTGTCCCTGGACATGGTTACAAATAGTCTGTTATTGCCGCAGACATGACTTTTGTTTAATGGTGTTTTGATGATCACGGTAAACGATAATCAGAATAAAGCTAATTATCACCAAATTTCCTCCAGCGTGAAGGCTCCAAAGATGCTATAACTAGATATTATTATGCAGTATTATGAGTATTTTTCTGTGTTCAAATGCAGAGCCAGTCACACTGTAAGACATAACCTTATAAATAGATGCCTACATTTTTGTTTACATTTTGGTTACTCTAAAGATGTGAATATAATTAATGGTCCACTGTTTTTTCTTTGCCTGCACTCTCTGGCACTTACTTCCTAATTTTGATATCCCATTCATTGTACATGGTTGTAATTACAATCTCCCCAAATCTTTCTTGATAAAAATAAAAACAAAAATTTAATAAAGATCTGTCAACATGTAAAATGCAACTGCTGCTTCCTGAGATTTCATCAGGAGAAAAGATACTCAGGGCAGCTTAGATGGAGCCCCTGCCCTAATCCTGCCTCCAGATGTCACTTGCTGTCACCTGTGGTCAACACACTCCTTAAAGTAGGACAGGAAAGCCTGGAGCAAGAGAAATGGAAAAGAGAAGAAATTCACAACCAGCCCAGAACACATTTCCACCCACTTGGGAGTGCTTCTCACCGCTGCTAATGCAGCTCTGGCTCTGGAATGTGCATTTTAAAAGGTTGGATCTTAACTGTGGAAAGGAAATTGAATTGCAGAGCAAGATCGAAGGTTGTGTGAAATTTCAGTAATTGTGCCCATTAACTGAAAAAATATTTGCTTAGGAGCCCTCTGTGCAATCACACGCCCTCCCCCCTCCCCCTCAAGCCAAGAGGCCTGGAATGTGCCTGCAGCGACCCTCTAGGGCCTCTTACCTGCCCGTTCTAGAAGCTGGATTGGTGCTCCCTGCTTCCCGCAGTGCACTGACACCCTTCCTATTTTGCAGTAACCCGGCTAAATCCAAAGTCCAGTAAAGGTGGTGCCCCCTGAAGGGGGTTTGCTGATGAGAATGAATAGCCCCAGGGAAAAATGCTAAGTTTGCAGTTTGGGATGGAGATTCTGATGGGAAATAAAAGGGACTGAAGGGGAAGGGGAAGTCAGTCGCCATGATGTAGGGATGGAAGAGGCGGTCACCACGCTGAAGGGATAGAGGAAGCAGTCGCCATGATGTAAGAATAAAGACGCAACTGCAGGAAATGTAGCCGCTCAGATTGAGAGTTTGGGAATCAGACACCAGAAGTTTTGAGCTGCCAGGATGTAGAGTTTTGGATTGTGCGATTTGGACTCTTCAGTGACTTTGGGGCCAGCAAGTTTGGAGGCTTTACAAGTATCGAAGTGACGAAAATTGCTCCTAGTTTTGTTTTTACTGCAGCCAAAGGAAGAAGGCAGAGGCCCAAAGCGGGCGCCTTCCTAAAATACATGAGTGCAGTCGGTGGGGCCGTCTGGCCGCTCTAGATGCTGTTTGCCCTGTTGTTGGCCGGGTGCTGTGCTGGGGCACCGCGGCAGTTTCGGGAGCATCTCCAGTTTGTTCTGTGTTGTTCTCGTGTGTTGAAACCTGGCCTACAGTCTGGCTGTTGCGCGTCTGCAGAAGCAGGAAGATGCCATTTTGGAAACGTGGCCTGTTGTTCGGAAGAGGAGCTCCACGTCAGCAGTGGCGGGAAGACGCCAACTTTGTTACTTTTCTGGGACTTAAAGGACTGGACATTGCTTTAAGTAAGGTAAAGGGCCCTATGTTGACTTCAGTAATTCTTTGCTTTTTCCCTGTTTGTTAAATAAATCCCATTGTTGTTGTTTCCTAAGGCTGAGTAGTCTTGCAATTGTGCATGTGCTGGGTGCAGAACCAAGATAGTGCCCGGTAAGCAATTAGGGCACCATCTTTGGCAATTTTGAAGCCCCATTTGCCCAGTATCACTGTGAACGTTAACATACTGGCTTACAGTGGCAAACATTACAAAAAGAGCAAGTTTTAAGCGTCATCTTTCTGCTTCTCCCCAGCTCTGCCTCAGGCTTGGAGTGATTTTTTTCCCCTAGGTTTTAAAAAGTCAGCTATTTTTTTTTTTTTTGACATACAGTAAATTTAACTTTTTCCTTGGTGTGCTATCCTGGGAGGTATGTCTTTTTCTTTTTTTTGGTTGGTTGGTTTGAACATTTAAATAAGAGTGAAAATCAGCTTCTAATTTCCTAGTTTTGTTGTTGATTTAAGAAAATTCAAAAGCATTATTCAAAAGCAGATCTCCAGGATTTCCTTTTCTTGTATTTTTTAGTAACTAGTTTAAACTAGTGCCCTTTCTTCTCACTACGCACACTATCCTATTAAAGTTCTTTTGCACTAAGAGAATGCTTTGTTTTTGTGTGTGTGTGTTGGATAGTAGAATCCATTTCTAATGTGCAAGTTTGGGGGTCCCAGGGTGCCCCTCAGTTTACACTCTAACATCTTCACCAGTTTTTTGTCTTTCTTCCTCTCTAGCTCAGTGGCCTCTGTATGCAGGCAGCCAACAGCATGCTCCCTGCCAAGCACATTCCACCTGGTTTGCTCTGTCCTAGCTTCACGCTGGGGCACAGAGGAGGAGAATCTAGCAGAGTAGGTTTTTCATCTTCAGAGAAAAAAAAATCCATGCTGTACTGATTGACCTAAATTTTTTAAATCTGAGTTCAGCTAGCCTATGTTCTGACTTAAGCATGGGTTCTTTTGAGTAGAGCCAAATCCCAGCGGGCCAAAAGTCGTTGAGGCTGGAAAGAGACAGTACTAGTGATGGAGGAGATATAACTCCATTACCTAACTCAACGTTAGAACCAGACAAGGCAGTGGGGGTAGAAGGAATTAACATAACCATGAGCACAGTCCCTGGGCACCAGCACCTGAGTACAAAGCATAGGTAGGAGCCAGACTGCAGTCTAGGGGCAAAGATATGGAGATTGAGCCCATTGTAGAATCTCAGGTCTCTTTTCTAATTCTAGTGAGCCAGCAAACAGGAACCTTCCTCGAAGATGAGCCCTTCCCAACTGAAAGAAGGCTATATCAGTGCCATCCGTGCAAGAATTCAGGGCAGCCATTTCTCTGCCCACCTGTGCCTATGCAGGTGCTTTCCTTTACCAACTCTGTCCCTCTGCAGGGCAGCGGCCTGCCTGTCTGCCCGTGACCTGCACCATGCAGGCCTCTCTTAGCAAACCTGCCCCATCAGCGGGGCAGCTCTTTCTGCCCACTTGTGTCTGTACAAGTGTCCTTTACTTCCTTGTCCTAATAAACCTGTTCTTTAAGTATAACTGAGTCTCTGTCTCATGGAGAAACTTGCCAAGTGCCGACAAAGGGAGCTCTGGTGAAAGCTGTCCCAGCGTGAACCCAAGGACCCCGTTCCGCTCTCAAATCCACTGACTCTAAAAACGACATCAATCTCCAAATCTTTGCCCCTAGACTACAGTCTAGCTCCTACCTATGCTTTGTACTCAGGTGCTGGTGCCCAGGGACTGTGCTCATGGTTATGTTGATTCCTTCTACCCCCACTGCCTTGTCTGCTTCTAACACTGAGTTAGATAATGGAGTTATATCTCCTCCATCACCAGCACCTGGTTCCCAGCAGCAGTTCTGGCTGACGCAGATCTTGCCACACCCATTCCCAGACCTGCCGTGGCCCCGGCTTCCCAGATGCAGAATCACCTCCCTCGCCATGTGCTGTAGGGCAGGAAGCAAAGCCTGAAGAAGGAGATAAAGGCCAGGGGGTAACTTGGTGTCCTTAGACTTTGTCGACCAGAACCACGTGTCTATATATATATATATATATATTATATTATATATGGATACATACACATGTTATCTTTGTATGTATATGAAGTCACTATATCTCAATCATTTATTCACAACTATATTACTTGCTATTTCAAGGTATTTATAATGAATTAGTACTAACTGAAATGTTATCTTTTTAAAAAAAAAAAAATCTACCAAATTAGTCAAAGGGTTAGTCTCATCCCAGAAATCACCCAGAAAGGGTGTATGAATACAGAAAATGAGGACTTCTTCATGGAAATATGTCAAATATATGTAAGCAAGGAACCCCTGTTTTATGTCTAAACTGAAGCATACATACTTACTGAGAAATACTCTAAACCACTGGTAAGAAGAAACTTTGAGTTCCTCCCATTCATGGAACCCACACTAGAAACCTGAGGCAAAGCAGTCTGAAGCAAAGCAGTCTAGCTTTCAGGCTTCTAGCTCCGACAATCCAGAAAGGAAAGAGAAGAGAGGTGGAAAGATGCTAAGATTCCAATAGAAAAGATTTAGGTGAAGTCTGTAGTCAAATAGAGGCAGTTTTCATCCAGCATGTGGACTCACTCATCCTCTATTTGCTGTTTTGTTGTAGTCATCATCATGATTGTCTTCCTAGAAATCTCTTAAGAATCCCTTAAGGTACCACCACAGGAAGATTGATGGACTCGGTAGAGCCTGCTGACCACGTGCTCTCTGGCCCCCAGAAGGCACAAAATCTGGCAAGCAACTTGCCTGTGGACTACTTCAAAATGATGTTCTTATGAGGGTGTGTGCTCTAGGCCCTGGCAACAAAACAAGCTGGGAGGAAAGTGTGGACCACTTTCTAGGAAGGTTTTGCAGAGGAAGTTTAGAATGTTAGCAGCAGTTCTCTGAACACACAAGAAAGCTGCAGGCATTGAAGGCATCAGGAACAGCATGTGTAAACCTCTTCCAGAGTTTGATATAAGGAGAAATGTGCTTCTGCTCACTACCTTCAATGTTTTCTCACATTCACCCCAGAGACCTTCATTACGAGCCCTCTGTAGGTTAATAATCTGTTGAGAAAAATAGTATACTCTAGCAGCAGGACTAAAGAGAAGAGACAGCCATATTCTCCTCATTTAAACCACACAACTCAAAAATTGTTTCCCTTAGCCCTCCCAACTTGCACTCCCAAATAAAGCCCCCTGAGCTCTGTAAGGAGGAATGAGGACAGACCGCTCACCTTCCCACGTGTTCCCGCCACTCCCTGGCCTCAGTTCCTTTTCCCTGGAGGAAGTTTCCCTGGCCACCCAGGCAGTAAGGAAGGTTCACTTGGAGGGAGTGCCTCTGGGAACCAGCAGATTACGGAGAGAAGGCCCTGCCCTCCTTCTTCTGGCTTTTTTCCCTTTCCTTGGGTTAGGGAGTGCTGGAAAACAAGAGTAAGGATCAGGTTCCCATTTTGATCTGCAAGCTAAGAAAAACACTCTTTTATCTCTTTTCCTCCAGTCCCTGGAGAGTTTTCTCCTCTAAGAGCAGTGGAAGTTCAGACTCCAAGAAGCCACCTAGGAAGACGACCGACGATCACACCCCTTGGTGTGTGGTCAGCCCAAGATCCACACCCCTTCTCTCCGGTAACTTTAGCAGTAACTACACCAGACCACTCGGCCAAAATCAGCATGGCAGGAATGACGCTAGGAGACCAGATAAAGGATGAGAAAGTGCATTAAGGTTATTAAGTCATCCTTCTTCGCTGGGTTCCATTACTCAATATTGGTAAAGAGAAAGCCCTTAAAGAAAAAAAACTACACTGAGAACTAGCCACAGTACTAGGTCTCCTTCTAGAAAAGAGGAAACGGGGAGAAAACCTGAATTTAGGATTGCAAGCATGTTCTTATTTTTATTTACAGAAATGCATTTTATATTGATTTTTAAACACCAATGAATTATTTTTTCAGTTTTTTTTTTTTAAGTTTTTATTGAAGTCACATTGGTTCATAACATTATATAGGTTTCAGGGGGACAGGCTTATGAATCATCTGCATATAATACTCGGCCACCTTGCAAACACTGCCAAATATGTTAGTTACATAAACAAAGACTGAAAATAAGTTAAGAATATTTCTCTTTCCAATGCGTTTGATTGCCCATGGCCTGATGGATGGTATGTTTCAATTTATGTTCTGCTTCATCCTATAGTATAGAATGCAATTAAAGAAGGATCGTTACTACATTAATCCTTCCCTTATATTAACCCTGTATAATAATGATAAATCAGTCATAGGGAAAGGAGATTAGAATAAAAACAGTTAGTCAAACTCTAAAACTGTGGGTTAAGCAAACATAATCAGTCTGATTGTGGGATACCTAATCAAAGAAGACTATGTATTACAGAGACTTCCTCATGCTAAATCAGTTCTTCGTGGAAGAGTTTTTTTTTAAAGATTTATTTATTTATGCATACAAGAGCTGAGGTGCAGGCCAGAGGTTTTGGGGGGAGGGTGGTGAGAGGATTCACTAGAGAGAGAGCAGGGAGCAGAACAGGCAGACTGCTGATGGGAGCTGTGGGCGAGGCAGGAGAGGTCTGCTACGCTATGTGGGAAGCTCCCTGGCCTGGGATCACACTTGTGCTTCAGTGGGTGGTGATAGCTTCATAGTGCCAACACTTAACCCCTTGTGCCACCAGGGACGCCCCTTCATGCAAAAGTTTTAATGAAAAACCTATCATACTGCATAGCTGAACACATTAGCACAAACTCAGCTCTCCTCAAATTGGAAAAAAAGGTAATGAGGCAAAAAAAGCTGTCAGATGCTTCTGACTTAGAAGTAGTTCAAAACAAAAACATAAACGAAAAGAGTCTTTTACCTCCTTGACTGGGATTCTCTGTCATCAGATGTACCATTTCAGAAGCTTAGGTGAAATTATAAAGTCTATAAAATCACAAAGGCTGATAATTCCAACAGGTATATTTTTTGAAACCTGAGTTTTATAAGCTCCTCTCTAAAATAAATCTCTCGATATCACTACGTTCATAATGCATCTAGTTTCATTCTTACCTATTGAGGAGAATTACCAGCGTGACTTCCAGTGCTATGTAGAAAGTTCAGAGGCAAAGCCTCCTGGCCCAGTGTCTGTGATTTCACGTTGTTAGGATACTGGCTGCATCCTTGGCACTGGCAGCTTGTGCTTGGTGGCACAAGGGGTTGTTGGCTGTGACTGACTCAAGAATGAAGGCAGGTGCAGATTTCTCCAGAAATCACGATTCCATGAGAGATGTTGATGGGATGAGCAAGGCTGGTAACTTTCAGAGTGCAACGTCTTTGAAACATGGATGATTTGTTTGGCTTGACTTCCATGGGAGGTGGTCGCTCACCTTGCTCCTGAGCTATGAGACATGAATATTCAGGCTAAGGAGCAGCTTCTCTTGATAAATAAACAACTAAATACAGTGGGGACAGGGGAGGCATCTGACCTAAGAACTCCAAAGCAGCCGTTTGTACTGGGACAGGGTTGCAGACGGGAATCCAGCAGGGCTCTCCCGGTACTGGAGGCATCCCGGAGTTGTTGGATCAACACCAGCAAAGCAGAACTCAACATTCAGAGAAATATGTTTTTCTTCAAGAGTCCTCCTCCTCAGTTTATTCTTCTTATGGCTGGAACATTCAATATCTCACTCGTGATGCAAAGGCTTTTCTCCAGGAGAATACTCATCGTGGTTGAAAGCATGGTTCCTTCGAATATCATTCCGTTCTCACCATTAAACTTGGCCATTGCTATTGAGGATTTTCTTATCGTATTTGAAGACAAACACACATGGAAGTAAAACTGAATGTGTTTGTTTTACCTTGGAGTTTTCTCCCAGTTTGTCTCAAACCAGTCCTGCCCGCATTCATCATAGTCCAGTATTTCTTCATCTGAAAGGACCAGTGATTATTTGACAGATGTTGCTATAACATCAATGATGTTTTCTTCAAGAAAGTTCTTAGGAGGAGGAAGTAATTTCATTCACTGAGACAATACAGGCGGTATCTCTGAACGCACGCCATGTCACACGTGAACTTCAGAAGGCTCAGGAGGGACTTCTCAGGCTCAGAAACCTTTCCAGACATAATATAAATAGCCACTCAGTAGGCAACAGGGAGCAATTTTGAATTAGGAAGACCACAGCCCTCCCTTACGACACTTCGACAATATCTTGTCAATACTGCTAAGGTCTTGGAGACCTGTGTTTTGAACACTTCTGGCCTGGGCTGGTGGTCCAAATCCGCTTTCAGCGACATATACTTCAAGAATTTCCCATCACTCAGATTATTGAGCATAAAAACAAACAAAAAAAGTAAGTGTACATGATTTTTGGAAAGAGGGAAAACTTGTCTTTCAAAGCACAGGTGATAATTTCACATCCACAATGCTTGGCATGAACAATAAAACACTGGTAAAACATTGGGGGGAAAAAAGAGAAATCACCCTCAATTCCACACGGCTCCAAAAACTATTTTTTCCTATAGACATTCCAGATCTTATCTATAAATGCAATTATGATTTAGATATCATTTAGTATTATACTTTTAGAGAAAAACCATATCACATACGTTTTTCTATATTTTTACCTTGCTTACATAATTATTGTATTAAGTGATTGATATACTATATAGACTGATACACTGTTGATTACTGTAATTAAATATATTGTTCTCATTGCTGAAAATATTTAATATTTTTCTTTTTCAGCCTTTTTTTTTTCTGTAACAGATAGAAACATCTGCTCTACATCTGTCAAAATATTTCCTTAGGAAAAAATATCTAGTTAGGATTACTTGGTCAAAACACATGAATGTCTTTGTAGCTGGTCCTAAATATTATTTGACCCCTTCAAAAAAGAAATTAGCCAATTTGAAATTATTCTTGCATTTCATCTTTTGTTTTAGATTTTATTTATTTATGCATACAAGCCAGGGTACAGACCAGAGGCGTGGGGTGGCGAGAGCGTTCACCAGAAACAGTGGGGAGCAGAACAGTCAGATTGACGGAAATATACTGCTGAGGGGAGCAGCGGGTGAGGCAGGAGAGGTCTGCAGCACCATGTGGGATTCTCCACAGCTGGGCATCGAACTCGCATCTTGTGTCACCAACAGCTCCACAGCGCAGTGCCTAACTGCTGTGCCACCGGGAGACCCACTTCTTGCATTTCTTATCTTAATTTTATCCTCACCTCAGGTGACATGAGATGGTAACTCTGAACTGAGTTTCTTTTGTTACTAACCATCTTTGACTAAACTATGCTCAAATTCTCTCATTTCTCTTTTGCAATTCTTTCTCAAAGTTGAAAGTAAAACATGAACAGCCATTGGTGAGTTTACTGTTTCTCATCCAGAGTTACATCAAATTACAAAGGAAATCACTCAAGGAAGACAGAGAACATATCATTTATTTTTTGTATTTGGACATTTTCCAGACTTCCTCCTATGATGTAAAGAAAAACTTCAATTAGTCTATGAAAGATCGACATAATAAGTGAATACGTCTGTATAAGAAGTCATCTAATAAGTCAGTATTTCTGCACAAAATAGAAATTTGAGTTACCAAAGTGGGGGCGGGGGGAGAGAAATAATCTATGGGAAATATATTAGAGAATTTACTAGAATGTAAGGAAGATGTAGGTCATGTGCTTGAGGCTTTGGGATATATTTTATTGCAAACAACCAAAAATCCAATTAAGAGTGTCTTTAGAAATTGAGATTTAATTATCAGACAAAATCACATTCCAGATATTCTAGGCCTGATTATGTCACTTAACGCTATCACCAAGGAGCCAGGCTTTCCATCATTCCATTCACCAGCCTTAGCAAGTCATTCATTCTTATGCTTAGCTGCCTGGTGGTTACAAGATGGCTGCCTGGGAGTCACAAGATGGCTGTCTTAATACTGGGCATTCCATTCAAAGGCAAAAGTGAGGATGGTGGCAAGAGCAGAAAGAAACTCATTATTCCTTCTCTGTTTCTGAAAGAGCATCGAGTATTTCTCAGAAAACCCTCGGCACACGTCCCATTTTATCTCATTGGCTAGAACTAGGTTTATAATTATCATTAGCTAGAACTGGGTCTATGATTACCATTAGATAAAAGTAGGTTTATGATTATCATCAGAGAGAACTGGATTTATGAAGATCATTAAGTAGAACTGGGTTTATGATTATATTTAGCTAAAAGTGGGTTTTAGTTATGACCATCCCTAAACTAGAAGTTAAACCCACTTTCCAGAAAATCAAGGCATCTGCTCCTAACACCGCTAAGAAATTGTGGTCTGTGACAGTGAATAAGAAAGGAAGCTACTCTTCTTGGTAGACAGTATCACCCATGGGAACAGGGAGTTTGTTGACCTTCCTTTCTGTTGTTAATGGGTTCTACAGCAAGAAACTCAAATGTCTAGTCTCTGTGTGGGGGCAGGGGGTTAGGTCAAACTCCAAATGGCAAAGGGAAAGAATCTTACTGACTCTGCCTTTTCAGGGAGAATTACTGACTTCTAATTTACAGAAGAAATTGTGCCAGATCCTATGAAGACACCAGGTAAGCTTTGCTCCTTGCTCCTAAAGAGACTACAATCCTTCTGAGGAGAAGCTGATGTAATAACTCTACATGGAGTAGATAAGAAATAATTACCAGGTTTGGACATAAAAGCATTGACCCTAATATGCTTTGTTGAAGATAAGACATACACTATTTCAGGTGGCGAGAGGAAAGACCTGGAAAAGTTTAACCAACCCTCCGGTAGTCAGTTTTACCACAACACTATCTTGGTTACCCTCAGCCCCTCCTGAGGTAGACCACCATTCAAGGGGCAGGGCCAGTGAGATGTATTTAAAGATTGCCTCATGAAATCCTGCTTCCCTCAGGCAGCCTTCATCTTCCCCACCTTCTCTTGCCCTCTTTGGGACATTCATTTTAACTCCTTCATCCCCATCTTCTGAGGAGTTAGTGAAAAGCCTATTAGTATGGGCAAAAAATGTTTAAACCTCTCTTATAGCCAAAAAACAAGCACATAAAATACAGTTCATGATTCTGCTCCTGTTCTTTTGTGTGACAAATAAATAGCAAGTCACTTAAACTTTATGTGCTGAAGAAATCACTTATGAAAAATAACATGATTTGTCTCCTTCCTCCATTTTTAACCAGGCTCCTGTGAAGATCAGTGAGATTGCCCCCAAAAACATGATTATATTTCAGCAAATATTTCATGAAAATGTGCAGTCTTTTTATATGAAAATAACTGAGTTCAAATGGATTTTTTTATACAGGCTCGAGAGAGAGTTAATAGCCCTCGGGTTGAAAAATCCAATTACTAAAGTCTATATAATTTCTCTTGGTCATCAGAGAATTCAAAAGCACTATGAATCCAATTAAGAAAAAAAAATGTTGACACCCTTAAGTGAATTACAGTCAGCAGGACTTCGATCTAATTAGAAAAGCTTCCACCAGCTGAGATTACTTATGAGCCAAAAACAAATTGCTTAAACCAAAACAGAGAGGCTCCCAAAGGCCCTGGAATAGAATTTGGGTTGAAAATTTGGTTAGTCTGTTCCTTCCAGACTTTAGCGCCCAGATCTGGATCCATTATGATGGCATAGAGGTACTTGTTTTCAAACCACTGAATGCTATGAGGACTTTCTGCAGGAAGCAGACCCTTAGTAACAGGAAGACTTTGTAAAAATGTCTCCTCTTAGGAAAAAGGGTAGAAGGCAGGAAAAGCGAGGGCATTCTAGAGAAGGAATCTACCACGTCCTAGACAGCAGTATTTCCAGATGCAGCTAAAAAACCACTTCCTTTGTAAAGCCTTCTTTGATCCCATAAATTAGCAATTAACTTCTCTGTGATGGAGACAAGCAGGGCTGATTATTTTAATCTCTTCCTAGTATTTATTTTAATGACCTTCTCTCTTGTTAGTTATTTCCCCATTAATCTGCCTCACCACAGTCTAAAGTTCTTCGGAAACAACCAGTCCTTTCACATTTTTAACTCCTCTTCACCCCTACCAGATCTGAAATAATCATTTATTAAGTAATTCCTGTTGCGTGTCAGGCACTATGTTCGTTCCTGGAAAGGAAGTGGAAAGCAGTTAGCTCCATTCTCTTGGCCCATTGCTTGAGGTATAGAACGGGTGGAGATAAGATGAATAAGCAGTAAGGACAAGAAGCCGCACATCTATGGAGGAGTGGAAGAGCTCGGTGAGGTGTTTCTTCATGGTAGACCCATCTCACGAGTCCCTCAAGGGCAGGATTCCATGGGCAAAATGAAGTGTGATTTGTCCAGCAGCATCCCACTTGAGGTTGACCATGAACTCCTGGGAAGCTAAGTGAGTTCAGGTGTCAGTTCCTAGTTTTTGAGTCTTTGGTAAAAATCATGAGCCTCCCTCCAAGCCCGATTCGCCCTAAACAGAAACTGGTCCCCAGAGGCATCCTGAGAGTATGGGGTGGTGTAGGGTAAGCAAGAAAGTTGTCAGGTTTTTCCGCCCTCCCCTCAGTGATGGACCTCTGCAGGCATACGCGCATACTTGATCGTGGGCACCTGGAACAGAGTGTAGGTCGGCATGAGTGGGCACACCTGGGCCAGAGGCTGGGCTTATAAGCAGAAGCAGCAGCAGCAAGTAGCAGCAGAGAGCGGATCATGGAGCAGAGGACCATTCAGGGTGCAGCAGAGACGCTGCCAGAAAGCCCAGAAAAAGTGAAGGTTCGCTGGGGGCTAGGAGGCCTGCCAGCCTCCCGGCCCCCCGACCCCATTGCCTGCCCTGTACCTGCTTGCCTCTCTAAACAAGAGCCCATTAAAAGTCTAAAATCCACCGAGGGCGCCAGGACTCCCTCCTTTAGACCCGTCTGTGCAGCCCCATAGACAATCTACGCTCCCTGGTGTTTTCCTGCGTTACAGGTGGAGAGGCAGAACTCAGCTCCTCCAGCCCCCTGCTTTGCCAGTTATTCCTTTTAATGAATGGCTTTGTGCATTTTTCTAAATCAGGGTTTGCTTACGCTAACACAGTGCAAGGGTCACCATTCGTGAGGTCATGAGCTGAATCGGGAGACGTGCCTTTCATGAACGGGAGAACAGGAAACCGGGAACATACAGCAGAGCACACATTCTTGTTTCAACACACAGTGAAGTCACGCATAAGTAGCCATCTAAACTGGAGAAAAACAGGGATTCAGATAATATAAATATATAAGTAAAAGTTAGGGTCTGTTTATTCAACTGATAATTATTGATGACCTGTTATGTGTGTGATTTTATAATGATGAGGTATACAGTTATTTTAGAGCTTGTGTATTGTTGGGTTTGGTCAATAGAAAGGTTGCTGTTGCCTTCTAGAACCTTTGCCAGGAGCTTGCAGAAGCACAGGTGAGGGTGAGGCGGGACAAGATTGGAAGAATAATCCTCATTGTTCGACACATCCTGTGTTGTTCCTGGATATCAACAGAACACTCTTCCAGCTACACAAGCCTGTGCAAAGGGCAAAAAGGATTGTTTGGGAAAAATTACATTTTGAAGCCCATTAAAGACAATAAACTTACAGGAAGTAATTATTAAATTCGAAGCTAATCATTAAGTAGCTCTTCCCTTAGTTTAACAAAGGTGTGCCTGCTGCATCAAACAACCTCTTGTCTCTCTTCCAGTCCATCATCTCCAAGGGAGACAATAGAAGCCAAGAAACACACACAGACTTACTGTCCAGCCAATGTGACTTTGGGTTATTTTCTTCCGGCTCAACTACAAACTTTGGGAGGGGCACGAGAAACAACCAAAATAGAGCTCTGAAAAGAGCTAAGAAGGCAAGTTGCTCTGGGACCCCAGGGTGAGAGCAACAGCTGAGTAGCAGGGCGCCCATCCAGCAAGGAAGGTCAAGGGCAGATGTAAGTGATCAGGTTTTTTCTCCCTCCTGCATTAGCATCAATGGTAGATCCCTCTGGTCCTGCACGCAGCCTGAGGGCGGCACCTGAAGCGGGGTGTGGGCGTGTGGGAGTGGGCGCACCTGGGCCTGGAGGCTGAGGCTGTAAGAGCAGAGTCGGCAGAGGGCCGTGCACGGGTGCAGCAGAGAACATGACAGAACCCCAGAGAGGGTGAAGGTTTACTCCCCTGTAGGGCCTGAAACCCCCTTTTCTGCCAGGAGATACTGAAGCAGGTGGTGGAACTGGAGGAGGGCCCTGGCTACAGCAAACCACCCTGTCCCATTGGCCTCTTTACCCGCGGCCCAGCACTCGCCTAGAGACACCGAAGCGGCCAGAGAGCCCTGGAGGCACATTCTACCGCACCCTCCCCACCACGAGTCACCCAGCCACGGGCCTGGCTCGCCCACCCCTGAGCCAGCACCAGCGAGTTCTACTCAAGGGGTGGAGCGGATGGCAGGAAGTAGGGCGTGCAAGGTCCCTGTTCTTAGGGAGTGGATGTTCTAGGGTGCTGGGCAAGAACGATGATAATTCTATCCAGAAAGCTAAGACAGAAAGCTCTGGTGGAAAGCGAGGGCACTTACTTGCGTGAGTCAGCAGGGAAGGCCTTTGGGCTAAGCTCCAAAATGATCATGCAAAGCTGCAAGGACAGGCATCCCCGGAGAGACAATCCCAGAACAAGGGCTTTGAGATAAAAATTAACTCAGTGCATTGATGGACGGTGGTTCCAGCACAGGAGCAGGAAAGAGAGCGACAGAAGGTAAGACTGGGGACCGCACAGAGCCACGGGAAGTTCTGTTTTCATTCTATGTGCAGTAGGACGTTACCGGGAAAATCTAAGCGGAAATGAAACAAGTGCTTATGTTTTTAAAAGATGGCTTCAGCTGCTGTCAGAAGATTGAGCCATAGGAGGCAAGACTGAAGACTGAGGTGACTTTATTTTGAAGGGGGTTAATTTTTTTTCTTTATTGAGGCAACATTGGTTTGCAACAATGTATGTGATTTAGAGGTACAGGTTCAACCACCACAGAAGCATCCACAGTCCTTCATCCTAGGCTATGGGGCTCCCTCCCTTCTCTGTTCTACCCCTCTTCTCCCCCAGCAAAGTCAACTTTCTAGGTTTGTTCCGGTTTAGTTTTATCATTTCATTTTTCTCTATATTCCACATGAATGAAGTCCTCTGGTACCTGCCTTTCTCCTTCTGACTGAAAGGAAATTCAAAATCCCACATTTTGCGGGGAGGAAATCTTATCATTTTCTTCAGATTCCCAAGGGAGCCCACAACTCAACAAAGATCAGAAATTGACTCAATACTAGTAGTTCTCCAAGTGTTTTCTCTGAAGCACCAGCATCAGCATCACCTGAGATCTTGATAAAACGATAAAACTGTCAGCGCTCAAGCATCAGCTGGGTATGCTACATCAGCAGCTCCGAGATGAAGTGCGGCCATCACACCTCAGTGAGCCTCCCAGGTGATACTGATGCACCGGACGTTGGAATAGTGAGCCAAGCGGACATAAAACATCATCCCTCGGATTTGCCTCGGAGAATCACTAGTTCTCATCTGGCTTCAAAAGGCTCCTTGTCATCTCCTTAGAGAACTCCCTTTTTTAGGTCTTGTTCAAGTTCATTTCTAATTTTCTCCATGCACGATGCTTTCTATGCTTGGAGGAGCTAAATTCAGTTTCCTCCATCATCTGGAAAGAGGCACCTCCCCCGGCTCTCACCCTACCCCAACACAGGATATTCACATTGTTTCATAAAAGAAAAGTAAACACAGAAAATCAGAACACAAACTTCAATCCAGCCACAAAAGCTCTTGGTGTGTGTTTGAACAATATGTAGATAAACAAGTAATATGTTTATTTTACTGTTCTAGAGTTTATACTTCTGGACTAAAGGACCTGTAACATATATACATGTATCAGGTAACAGAGGAACCAGATGCATTTCTAAACATTGGATAATAGTAAAATTTGCCTCAAACCATGATACCGCCCAATTATGTGCTAAAGAGCCACAGGGCTGGATTTAATCAAGGTTAATGTCAGTACTTGCATGTGAAATGGTTCATCAGAGGTTATTCCCCATGGTGCTGGACTACTGCACCAAATATATGAAAGTCCTGACCCCTATTCCCAAGGCCACTTCTCTGGGGCATTCTATGCTTCTGGCTTAGCTTTCACTGGGAAGAAAAACTGAAAACTTTCTTGGTACTGAGCCATGCTTCCATCTGGGATAAAAATTAGGAAGGGAAGGGAGCTTTTGTTCCTATTATAAATGCCAGATGCTGCCACGTGAACAGCCCCACAAGTCCCAATAGCACTGGCTTCAGACATCTAAGGTTTGAACCCTCCTCTCCAAAGAATGTGCTGGTAACTGTCAGGCATCACAGAGGCGTGATGCGTGGCATTTGTGAACACCAGCTCCAGGATTGCACCCATAGAATAAAGGGAAACCCCTAGACCTGACTGTGGTTTATCAGCTTTCACAAAAGGGAGTGCTTTCCAGATTGGAGACTTCTATGCCCAAGGGTATCGTGAGAATTTTTCAAGAGGTCACCACGGCAGCCTCAGGCCAAGTGGACATAAACCACCATCAACAAAAGGCAGTTTAGATGCAGAGTTCAGTACTGACTTGTAGGAAACCACTCTGTTATTTAAATAAAAGAGCTCTTTGATCATTTGCCCTACAAAATCTGTGGAAGATTCTTCAGTGGATCAAAGCTGATGTATAAGTTGCAAAGAGAAATGTGAGTGACAACAGAATAAAGAGGACAGCAGGGAACAAAGAGAAGATGGGAAGAATGGGTAAGCAGGGAAGAGGGAGAAACAATCTAAGACCAAGGCTTTGACCAGGTTTTAAATTAAAGTCATAATATTAGGCACAGCCTCCAAGGGAGAAATAGTTGAGTCCAAATAAGCTCTACTTGATCAATATTACTTGCCTCCAGATCCAAACATGGCTTGTCTGGCAATGTTACTGAGCCTGTCTTTGTTTAAAAACTCAAAATGTTGTTCACTATGCATTTTTTTAAATATTGCTTTAAAATATAATTTACCTTGATTACTGAGTTGTTGGCACTCCTTAAATTTTATACCCAGGGCAAGTATCTTCTTTGCAGTATCTTAGTCCCAGCACCATGGATCACATTTTTCCTCAAAATTTGATTTGGGACTGTCAGAAAAAAAACTGGAGGAACAGAACTATTTCTTTCAAATGGAAAATCTAAGAGTGTAGGTTCAACTGAATATAGATTTTGAAGCTGGCAGCTCGTGGGGAGCTATTTTCACAAATTCTGGGGTTAGTGAACTGGGTGTACCTTGAAGGGTTAGCTTCAGACTTACTCTGAAGAAAGTTCTCCCCCCATTTCCCGCCCCGATGATCACTGACATCAACTCAGCCAATGTCTGACAAACAATATTCTACCGGCCGGTAAGTTCTTGCTCGTTCTACACATAAAGCCCTAAAGCGAAACCAAAGCTCTTGGCCTGCCAAGTCCAGTGAGGACAATCCAGAAGCACAGTAACTCCTCCGGCTCTTCATTGCAATTTGAACCTGATGAGCTTCTCCCTGGAGCAATGTATGAGGGTTCAGGGAAAAAACATGTTTTCAAAATCAATTTATCTGTTCTTGTGGGAAAGGATAGGAAGATGGGAGTTGGACATATTAAGTCTGGACTTTTGGACTCTAGCAGGAGACCACAGAAAAAGAAGATCCTTACAAAATAAAAATAAAGTGACCCACTTGAGAAAATATGATCTGAAGTTCCCTGCCAAAGAAATATGGGATGGTATGTTCACGGTGCAAATTGGGATGACTCAGAGCTGGTACACAACTGACAACAGTTTTTATTATCTTGTTACAATTTGTTAAGGAAAAGCAGACAGTATTTGGCATTTTATTCAAATTAGCTTATTTAATACTTACAACAACCTCTAATGGCAGACTTTACCATCCGCATTTTTCATATGAGGAAACAAGCTAAGAAAAGTGATTTGCTCTCAGCCAAATCAAACAACTTGTTAGAGATAGGTGCGGTCTTATTTTCCACTTAATTCCAAAATCCTTCTACCGTCCGCTAAACCAGGAGTCTGCAAGTGCGAAGCCTCCTCTGCCACCTCAAGGTCTGAAATTAGGAATAGTTTTTACATCTTAAAACGGTTGAAAGAAATCAAATGAAGAATACTCTTTTGTGACATGTGAAATTCAAATTTCAGGAGTCACAAAGTTTTACTGGAACAGTCATGTCCATTTGTTTTCTTATTCATTAGTTCACTTACTTGCCTGTGTTGCCTTCATACTACAACACACTGTGCATCTGCACTACAAAGGCAGAACTGAGTAGTTACTACAGAGACCAGACAGCTCACAGCCCAAAATATTTACCAGATGGTCCTTTCAGAAAATGTTTACCGATTCCAGTTGCATTATCACATTGCATCCTAGTTTGGTAGTAGAATTTCTTTATGATGGCATAAAAAATAATATTCCTAGCATTAACAAGCTTTCATTCCCCTCTATAGATTTAACCAGTACTCTTGAAACACATTTCTCTCCTCTTGACCTACAAGAGTTAAATCTCCCTGTTTGCATCTTCAGCCTACAAGGGAATTCTCATTCCTACCTGAACTTCTCCCGAAGACATCCAGTTACTTTCTTGTTTAGTTTCATTCCAGTCTATATGGACAAGAAAAATCTAAACAAGCACTGCTTGTGACTGCTGGCTTCTTGGTAAATCATGATTTTCTGCTACCCCTCATGACTGGTTACAGGAATCATATGAAGCCAAGAGAGAGCTCACACTTGCGTAGCAGCAAAAATTATTTTCTGAGCTATATAATTTTATGAATAAAGATACCACCATACCACAGTGCAAAAAAAGGGAAGAAACTGTTGCAAAATCCTCTGTTTAAATATATAGCTTTTACCCTTGACTTACAATGGATTTCTACTGCCTGCATTTTCTCTGACAGTCACTTTGCTGACTTGGCATCGTTGTGCAAAATGTTCTGGGAATCCAGCAGTCAGTTCTCAGCATCCTAGCTAGGTCTAGCCCCCAAGCATTATTCGTAATGCAAATGTCATCACCCTGAGCTGGTTGTATTCCCGTAATCCTCTTCCAACAATGTTAGGAAGAAACTAGAGAAATGTCCATCCCAAGGACCTCAAAGGCCAGCCTGAGAGCAATGCTGCCGATCATAACGTGGACCTCAAGCAAAAAACATCAGTTTTCCAACAACAGGTAGGGATTATTCAGAAACAGAACCAGAGAAGAGAAGGCATTTTGGAAAGTGTATTCATGGAGAGACCCACACACTATTCCCTGAATCCAAGGCTAACCCCTAAATAACGTATGGAGGAAGCGACCCCTCAGTTCAACTAGAGGGGCGTACAGCATCATTTCTTGGAGTTGCAAAACCTTTGGGGTCCTGTAGTTTGATGATTTATGCTTGTGTGGGCACTCTTTCTAGCCTCTTGACATCGTTTAAATAGGGTTCTGAAGATTCATGTTTGCAACATACTCCTTGGGGAGCCTATTTTCTCAGCTTTTATCTCCAGTTCGTGATCCTTAGAGTAGACCCTTTGGGTCTTCCTCACTACTCTCCTATGAGCCTTCACGATCATGGGACATTTTACGGCTCTTGCCATCCACTAAAGGACTTCATTGAACTAATGAACAGGGTGGGTAGGATACTCTTCTGTGAGAAATGAGGTAGTGGTTTCAGTGCCAAAATAAATTTTCCTAAGTACAAACTCTATTCCTCTGCCTGATCTTCAGTGCATTAATCACCCCCCTAATCTTTGCCATAGTTAAGTAATCTTTTCACAGGGAAAATATTTTCAGCCACCTAAGTACACAAGTGACTCTCCATGAAAATAAACCCATGCCTCCATTTCCCTGACCTCTCAGATTTTCTGACACATTTGATGTTTTCTAGAGCCTGTCAAAGGCAAAGGAATCCCAAAAATACCTCATGCACCAAGCTGGTTTTGAGAGGAACTCGATATGACGCGGCTGAATTTTGACAGGCTAGCAGAATGGAAGTGACTTAAATCAGAAGCAGGTTGGGTTTAAAATTGTCTTGTCTGTGTGGTTGCTTTCTTTCTTTTTTTTTTTTTTTAAAGAATTTTTTTTATTTATTTTTGCATACAAGCTGGGGTACAGGCCAGAGGCGTGGGGCAGCGAGAAGGTTCACCAGAGACAGAACGGGTTGCAGAACAGGCAGATCAGAAATACACTGCTGAGGGGAGCAGCGGGCGAGGCAGGAGAGGTCTGCAGCACCATGTGGGATTCTCCCTGGCCGGGCATCGAACCGGCATCGCCCGTGGCCGACAGCTCCACAGCGCAGCGCCCAACCTCTGCGCCACCGGGGAGACCTGGTTGCTTTCTTTTTAACTAGACGGTTCCAGAAAAAGTAAGTAGGATTCTTGTGTCTATTTTGGAAATTGTTTCTTCCCTTTGTCATTCTCTGTTTCTCTGTGTGACTCCCAAGGGGCTGCTGAAAAGTATGTCCTGGAAGCAAAAGAAAAGAGTCAGTGAAAGACTCTGTGTACTCTGACTAACTTAACTCTTTCTCATGTGGGGTGAGTTGCTGGATCAGCCAGAGTGGGATCTGGGTTGAAGGGTCGCTGGCTCCCAACCTCAGCAAATAAGTATCCTTTAGTCTAGAATTAAGAACACTTTGGAAAATTCTCCTTAAGAATTTTGATAACCAGGGCCTCCCTGGTGGCGCCAGGGGTTAAATCTCAGACTATGAAGCTATCACAGCCACTGCAGCACTGAATTCGATCGCCAGCCAGGGAGCTTCCACATGGCACAGCAGACCTCTCTTGCCTCACCCGCTGCTCCCCTCAGCAGTGTATTTTGGTCAATCCGCCTGTTCTGCTCCCCACTCTGTCTCTGGTGAATCCTCTCATCCCTCCCCGCTCCCATGTCTCTGGCCTTGGCTTTGCCCCAGCTCTTGTATACATAAATAAATAAATCTTTTTTAAAAATTGAAAAATATATATTGATAACCAGGCAGGAAATGACCTAGAGAAGTAGGTGGTTCCGGACCAACCCTTTCAAATTTAAAATACCTTAGAAAGGGGGAGAAAAAAGCAAACCCCAATGAGAACAGAGATAACCCTTCAAACCATGGGAAGGAGCTGAGTCAGACTCTGTCAGCAAACTTCACTGAGGTCTGGGGACTTGTAGCAACATGATTTTTTTTTTTTTAACGAACACAGCAACTTTTATCCAAGGATATCAAAGTATTCTACAAAAGTAAAATCGTGTGACATTTCCCTGGAGGGGGTAGTTCAGGTAATTTCGTCTCCTTAAATCACCGTTTCTCAGCATAAGCACCAAGGCCGTTTGGAGCTAGAGGAGTGTTTATTAAGGGGGGGCTGCCCTGCACACAGTAGGGTGTTTAGTAGAATCCCTGGACTGTCCCTGCTTCATGCCAGCAGCCACACCTTCCCTCCCCACAGGGTGACAACCTAAAATATCCCCAGACACTGCTTCGTGTCCTTTGGGCTACAAAAAGGCTCCCGGTTGAGAACTGCTGCTCTAAAGCACGAGAGGCCGGAGCGGGCAGCACCTTCAGGCCGTATACACAAGCTGTTCCTCAGGATAATGCCGGAAACTTCCATAATGTCATGACACAACATTACTGCACACAGGCATTTCACACATGAAGTCAATAAACTTAGCACAGTGCCCACCAAAAAGCACGTTGCTAAACGAGAAGA
This sequence comes from Scalopus aquaticus, assembly GCA_004024925.1. Classification (NCBI taxonomy): domain Eukaryota; kingdom Metazoa; phylum Chordata; class Mammalia; order Eulipotyphla; family Talpidae; genus Scalopus; species Scalopus aquaticus. The sequence goes on from PVIJ01006084.1 coordinate 25,541, forward strand.
AAACAAATGACCCTGGTTAGTTCTAAAAACACTTTGTTGCATCAAGCAAAAGCAATTAGTTATTTCAAGAACAAAGCTAGTTTCTTCACAAGCAAATCTCAGAAAGGGGCAGACTGGAAAGTGTGTGTTTTATGGGCAGGACACTCGCCCCAGCCCGTCAGAGGCCGCCATCCCCTCGTAGTCCACAGGTGACCTCCTTTCCTCCACAGGGGTGGCGAGGTCTCAGCACTGCCCCAAGGAGCTGCAAAGGCATGCTGAGTCCTGCAGTCTGCCGGTCCTGCGTGCGTGGGCTCTCTTCGAGCCTCCGGATCTCATTTAATGGGGTTGTCATCTATTATTTTTCACAGCGTTCAGGACTTGGTTGTCAGGACAAAGCTGCCGGCACTCTGCCCTGAATGCTGAGTTGTGGTATATCTGCTCAGCGTTACTCTTTTGGGTCCTCCCTAAGTGAATTCTGAGAATAACTCCTCTCTCAAGGCGGCAGGGCCACAAGGCATGAAAAGCACCCGCAGCAGAGCTGTGACTGTACGTGCAGAATCATTCGTAGCTTAAAGCCTTTGCTGACAGCAGAGCTGCTCACGCGGGACGGGCGCGACCGGCGCGCAGGGGACACCCAGCAGAGCAGGTGAATGCTTTTAGACTGTTATCTGCAAATCCCTCCACTCCAACTTTTCTCAGAACATTGCTTGGAAATGACTGCAACGTGTACTTGCATTAATTAATTTATTTAAAAGAACGCTTCATTTGCATATCCATGTTGGATATGCCCGTGCCTGTCTCCAAACATCCTGAAACGCCGGCCGCTCCCTCTTCGCCATCCACTTCGGTGTGTGAACTTGTTGATCTCCCCGCGTGAGTCAGCGGATTCAGGCACAGATTAATCTGCGCAAGGAACCACCTCCAGCAGCTTGGGAATCGAGACAGGTGTAAAACACTATTTTTAAATCTTGAACTCTGAGACACAGAGGGGTGGGATAGCATGCGGTGTACGGGTGACACAGGGCTGGTCGTAAACCCGCAGCACCCGGCTTCTATTCAGGGACCATCTCTGGGGGCCCAGTGCTGATCCTCCGGAGACTCCAAGAAGGCCCAGGGTCAGGCCTCGCTCTGATTTCTTTCTTTCTTTCTTTCTTCTTTTTTTTTATACAGCCTACCTGGAGAACTATTACATATGCATGAGTAATTATACTCAGAGGCAGAAGGTAATCAGTGCTTTAAAGAGGGACAAGGAAAATGTATGTTTTTGGCATTCACAATCTTTGGTTCCACGATACCACAAAGAATTACATCTTCATTACAAGAAGGTAGCTTACACGGAGTAAAAGATGCCCTAAATTCGGGGTCAAAAACTCTGGGCACATTCTTAGTTCTTTCATTTTCTAAATGCATTTTCATTTTCTAAACCTGTGAGAATGTTACTTAGCCTCTTCTGGTCCTCCATTCTCTTGTCTACAGAAAGAGAGCAAAAGTCCCTCAAAGAACAGCTGTGAAGAGCTTAATGTCTGCTAAACTTTTCAACAAATGTTACAATTTCTAGTGCAGCCTTAGAATTTAGTCATAACTGGGCTTCCTTTATTGCTGACCTGGTGCAAAGTCCTTTAGTATGTCACCTTTAATCCACACAATAAACCTATGAAATTACAGGATAACCCCCTTTACTAGATAAGGAAATTGAAGGCCAGAGAGGTTAACTGATTTGTCTGAAGTCACACAGCGGCGTTCAACAGCTCTGTTCGGTCAACTGCACTCAGGCCTGTTGAACTGAAAAGCATTCTTTTCATTCTACATCTGTGTACTGTCATTTCACCACCAACTCTATTTTGCATAGAAGAACAAAAATTATGAATAAGTAAATATTGCACCTGCTGAAATATGGGGACTGATAAAATAACCATCAAGGAAAATACTGATTTACTGTATTACAAGAGGAAAAAATAAAAAGAAACAAATACAAGCTACCCTCCTGGGAAAATGCAATTCTTAAGAATTTGAGACGGGTCAGAGGATTTTCTGGCAGTCCTGGCCCTGCCCTCTCTTTGGATTGCCCCTGTTGCAACATTTGAGCAGAATGAGATCCTGGAAGCCTCAGAAGCTTCTCTGAGCTCTTGTTTAAACTCAGAGCCTAGCAGCACCTCTTATACCTGGAAAGAAAGCCAATGCTTGTATTTGAGTGCAGGGTGGGGGGAGGTATGGGGGGGCAGATAAAGATATGTTCTTCTGGTCATGTTTGGCATATCAGGTGGCCATCATCTATTTTTGTGATTTACAGATGGAAAATGTTGCTTTTCTAGGAAAGAACTGGACATTGAATCAGGAAACCACTCAAGACCAGCAAGGATTCAGCGGGACTCCTCCAGAAGGTTGTCGATACAGGCTGCGTGTGCACAGCGGTCTCAGCCTGTGATGTTAATGTCAGGGAACAGATCACCGTTTTGCTGATGAGGTAACTGAGGTGCAATGACCTTTCTATTTTTTCCAAGGTGTCTCTAGCACAGTCACCTGTGTTGCGCTAGGAGACCCGACCACCATCAACTTAGGAAGCCCCTCCCCGGTCCCACCCAGGTCTCCCTGTTCCCAGAGCACAGATTCACTCCATGTGCCCGCTCACCCTCCCACTGACACACGCAGGGAACAGCAGCTCACACACAAAGGTGTTTCCAGCAGCCTGTGACCTTTGAGCTAACCGGTCTCTGACAGAGAGCTCTCAATGATCTGCAAAAGGCATGCCACACCGGTGTATTCCCACACTACCATGGAATTTTCACCTTGACCTAAGCAAAGAATTGGGAAGCTGAACCTGAAGAGGAAAAAAGAATCATACGGTGCTTTCCAAGTCACAGAGAACTTCGTTCTCTTTGGATTATCTATTGCTCCCCGCCATGAAGGCAGGTAATTGGGGTTACCGGGAATCTCTAACCTTACAACACTGCTAAAAACTAGGTATTAGTCTATTTTTATAGATGATGAAAATAAGTCTCAGAGGTTGAGCAACTTCTACCAGGACATACAGCTGGTCGGTGCCAGGAGTAAGGCTTTTCACCCCCACTTACCTCTGGGAAGGCACTCCCCTCCCAATAAAACAAACAGCAGCATGAAATGAAGGGGAAACACTCCTTCTTATTAAAGGTGTGAGTAAAAAAACAAGTAAAACTTTTGACTCCACTATCCAGCCTTACCCTTTGTCACTTACCTATGGTGCATGTTATATCTCATTCTGGTCCTTTCCTTATAGCCAGTGTTGATCTCAAACAAACAGCCAGTTATTTCACCAGCACATGGATTTATGCAGAAGCAATAATAGTCATTAGGAATTGCAGTCTCATGGCGAAACTTCCTCAGAACAACAGAGAGTACCCGAAAGTCCTTTCATAGGGGACTATCTCATCGGCTGCCCTGTCGTTGGCCCCTCCTGCCCACCTCCCCCTCTTGGGGCAAGGAAGCAGTATCACTTGTTATCTCAAACAGCTCTGCCCTCTCTTTGCCTCGAGGCTGCAGTGGGAGCTGACTGCATTTGCGTGAGACCTCTTTTCCCTGCCCAGCTTATTTAAATAAACTTTCTGTATACGAATTTTCACACTGGTGACTTTCAGACTTCAAGGTATGTGCCAATCGACTAAAAAATAATCATGTTATCCCCCAAAATATGGCACCCTTCCCCCCAGATCTCCAGGTGTGCTCCAACTGGGCATCTCTCTGAGCTCTATCTTTTTAGAGTTTTCTGCAGGTTTAGTTACAAGACTGATGAAATCATTGGCCACTGGAAGTTGATTCGACCCCACGCCCTCTGCCCTCCCCAGAGGTGGAACTGAGAGCTCCTTCCCTCTGAACACGTGGCTAGTACTCCTGGTGACCAGCCTCATCCTTAGGTGGGGTCCAGCTCATTAACATAACAAACAACACCTCCACACTTAGGAAATGCCAAGGGGTTTAGGAGTTCTGAGCCGGGACCCCTGAGTGAAGGCCAAATACAAGTAAGAAATATTTTTGGTCATCTCAATGGCCAAATGTATCTTTTCCCTATAAATCACAATATCACAGGGCTCCTACCAATTGATAACTAACTCAGGCCCATCCCCCCAGGCACCTGGAGAAATAAAGAACAAGAAAATGGAAAGCACAATCTGAAAAGAAAATAAGTGCCCTTTGCTTCCAAAGGGAAGGAGGAAAAGATGCTCTCCTTTTTGCCACCCCCCCCCCACTCAGCCCACTCCTTACCCTCTCAATCGATTTTTGATCTGCCTCTGGGGGTAGCCAGGTTAAGTTTAAGCCATCAACAAGGTTTGCAGCCTCCTATCCTCCTATTGTGTCATATGAACGACATTTTGCAAAGACATTTACCATCACATAAAGGACTTGAGACATCTACTAAAAAGGTCCTTCCAGAAATTCTCCTTGCCTATTCTAGAGAAACAGGCACATAAATGAATTAACACATCAACACATGGTAACACCCCTGTCACTTTTTTCTCTTTAGATCTATGGTTTCTGAGAGTGCTTTTAGCCATGTAAATGAGCAAGGCTGGTGATCACTCTGGAAGGCCCCAGATGACTGCTGGAATAAGTATTGATTTTTTTTTTTTTTCACCTCAAGCGACACTCAATTAAGGAGCATGTACAAGTCATCCTTGCTTCTAGTTCAGATGGTAATTTATAAAGCTTTATGGGCTAAGAAATATATTTTTAGCTTGGGAGATGTGTTCCAGGCTGGAATGTTTGTGGGAAATATCCTCGACATGCTCCAAAATGCCTTGATTAATTAACATAAACGGCTTGAGAGGAAAGGGAACAGTATCTCCCGTGTGGCAGGACCCTGGCAGGGTTCTCTGGAAACTCCACAGCCAGCCAAACACCGGGAGAAGCCAGGCCTCTTCCATTCGTGGCTGGTCCACTTCCAGGGAAACGCCTTGGACGTGGACACTCTGGAAAGGCTCTGCTCTACTTGGCGGAGAACCAAGGTCCGTTTCTTTTTCTGCTCCCAGGTCTCCTGAGAGATGAGTCAGCTGATGGCCTGGAGGCACAGACTGTGGCTGAAAAGGCCTGGAGCACCCTGTCAAGATAACCCGAGTGGGCTGTCAGCTCGTCACCCAGGCGCTTGCCCATCTAGAATTCCAAAATGGAAGGGAGCATTGTGGGTAAGAAATCCCATCTTTACTGAAAGTAAAAAGCCCAGCCAGCTTTTTCCACATACTTTATTTCATTAAGTTCTCACAATGGCCCTGCAAGGCAGAGATGGTTGTCTCATGGGACACATGGGGGAAATGGGATCAGAGAGGTTGAGCCATATGCCCAGCATCACACAGCATATTACGAACAGAACCAGCACAAGAAACAGAGCCTGTTGCGTCCCAAAGTAACCATCTTCTCACACTGTCCCTCTAATGAACTACAGGGAGGGGTTGGAATTCTAAACAGCTCTACAATATTTATTTTAGGCCATACAGACACTGAATGGGGAACTTGTAGTTTTCAGGATCTTCTCAGTGTGAAGGATTGATGCCCTCAACCAGTTCCTTGGACAGCAATTGTGTTGGGCTCACAATCTTCTCGACTCCCAACCTCCCTGTCCTACCAGTCAGGGCCTGTGTTATCCCCTCTATCAGAGCTTTCCTCTAGCTCCTGGAATTTTCCAGAACCCTGATGTGGTGTCCTAGTTGATGTCATAAAGATCATGTAATTGTAATGGTGTCCTCTGCTCTGTACAAGAAGAAACACATCTAGTTAGAGTAGGGAGGCGAACACCCCTTAAACATTAGCCCTACTCCTCCCATGCCAAACTCTTGTCAAAACTTCCAGTGCTTCCATTACCTGGGCTCAGCTTGTGAAAACAGAGTAAATTGAATCTGGGTAAAGCCATTTTCACCACTGGAATGACAAATGCATTCAACTCTTCAAAGAGATGTTTGTCTTCTAGAGTTATTTAATGAATTTGTAATGCTATGTGGGGAATTTTACGAGCTAGGAGGTTGTTCTAGATGTGTTTCTTCCCAACTATCACTTTTCATTCATAGTCCCCAAGCAGTCAGTGGGAAGACAGAGACTTGGCATCTCTACCCCCTGAAGAGTTGTCAAAGTCTGATCTAATATTTCCAGGTTTTGACTCAGCTAGCTCTTTCTGCTGCTGTGGTTTCTTCCAGATGAAGGGATTTAATCTTTCCATAAACAGTGTTCTACCAAGGGCTGGGATAATACAAGAAACCCACCAGAGTGTAGTCTGCCACAAGACTGACTCAAATGGTATAGTTTCCCCCAAAATATTGTATTAATAGAATATGTCACAAGACATTTAAATTTTTTCATGTAGAGTAGTCAAAATACTGTTTCTTCAGACATGCTACTTGCTGGTAAGTCCTGTCTTACTTAGCATCAGAGCTATAGCCACAGCAATTTTTTAAAAGATCTATTTATGCATACAAGTTGGGGTATAGGCCAGAGGTGTGGAGGGTTGAGAGGATTCACAAGAGACAGAGTAGGGAGCAGAACAGGCAGATCTAGTGAAATACACTGCTGAGGGGAGCAGTGGGTGAAATGGGAGAGGTCTGCTGCGCCATGTGGGAATCTCCCTGGCCTGGAATCAAACTCAGTGCTTCAGTGGCTCTGGATAGCTTCATAGTGCTGAAACTTAACCCCTTGCACCACTAGGGAGGCCCCTAGCCACAGCAATTTTGAACTGGAATGTTAGGCTTGCTAGTTATCTTCAAAGCAAAAGTTACACAAAGTTGTCTTTCACTTATTATCAAGGAAAAAATGCCTATGTATTGTAAATAAACCCACTGCAGAGACAACCCCTCCCCCTCATTGGTGTGGAAGGCTTTGCTGTCTTCCTACAACAGTTAGAAGGAGGGGTGTCGGGCAGGCGATGGGTAACACGACCTTTGTTCTTTACCACCTATTCTATATTCTGCACAATCACTGGCTCTTAAGCACCATGACAGGAGACAGGCTGTGTTTGGAATGTCAGAGAGATTATTGTAGCCTTTACGCACTGTGTGCTTCTGACCCTCTAGTTTCCAAGTCATTTCTTAGTCCTCCTCTTCTTGGGCCTTTGCTTAATCTGTTTCCTCTTCTAGGCACACACTCACATAGTCTTCAGTCTTCCTCCTGTAAGCGCATGACGGAAGAGTGCCCAGGAGCCCCAAACTGATAAGGGGTGCATGCTGTAACAGCAGTCTGTGAAGACAGAGGCAAGGAAAGACAGAGGCAGACTCTCAGTATGAAAATTTTTAGAATTTGTGTGTATAGAGGGAGAGAAGGAAGAAAGGATTTCAAAGAATAGATTTCTAATAAAACTCCAAAAATTATCCATCCCCTTGTGGGCAAATGCCCAGTCAAACAGGCTCCACCTGAAGCAGGGTGGCTGAAGCTCAAAACATTGCCACAAGCCTAGGGCACGTTCTGGCACGGTACCACAACAAAGGGGGTAGGCTGGTCCCAGAGAGCAGGGACAGAAGGACAGATCCCAAATTCAAAACACACCACACAGTCCACCATGAGATCACGATAATGGCTGCCATTTTCTCTGCCCCAAATGTTAAAGTCTCAGAAGCAGCTTTTCCATGTGACTCACGCCAAGTGTCTCCCCTTCCTTGTCCCTCCTGGGTGAATGAGACCCCTCCAAAATGACTGATAATGTCAGTGGTAGAGACTCATTTTTTTTAACCTCAGCGCAATGTCAATTTGGGTAACAATCAAGAGTCTCCATGTTAAGCATTTTTTAATGTGGCCAGATTACCCTTGGGGCATTTTATTTGACTAAATCACTTCGTTGTTCACACAAGGGTGGACTTCCTGGCCACATGGCCTCGCCCAGGTTCTGTGGCTGAGGCTGTTCTTTCCGGGCTATCACTACCCACTGGGGGGCAGGAACCAGCCTTTTCTACACAGAAGGGCAGTGTTCTCCAATGGCCTGGCTCTAACACGGAGAACCCCCTTCGGGGCAGTGTGTCGTTTCCAAGAGACTTTGGCCTCTCTCCGGGGGTGATGGGAGGTGAAGGTGGCCCTTGGCTACAGGCATCTGTCCTGGACATGCTGGGCAGTGTGTTCCAACACAGCCCCTTCCGCTTCCTTCCCCTCCGTCCGGTGCCCCCTACCAAGCGTGCCTCCAGCCAGCCCTCTCACTAGCCCCCCTTTGTTAAGGCATAAACTCTGGGCTAATTCATTTCCATTATATAAGGTCTAGCTTGGAAGCATAAAACGGAGTAGTACTTGCTGCTGCTTCTCCAGCCTTTTCACTAGCTCATCCAGATTTTCTTAGGGCTCGCCCACGTGGTTTGCCGGGGAAACAGGCTGGTTGGAGGCTCGGGGAACTCAGTGCTATGGGCCTCTGCTGGAGGAGCCACACTGTAACAGTGCAATCCCCACGGAAAGAGGAGGTTCCGGGTTCCCTGCCCCACCTGAGGAAAGCAGAACTGAGCAGTGGAGGAGCAGCTATAAAGGACTTGGGCGAGAAGGCTGGGGGAAGAAGACTAGAAGGAGAGGAGGCACGCAGAGCAGAGACATGCTGAGAAGAAGCTGCTCAGGAAGTTCATAACTTCAACCATAACCCTCAGGTGAAAAATCCCCGTTCTTTATACTTTATACCCCATATCACCTCTCAACCCCCCACACCTCTGGCCTGCACCCCATCTTGTATGCATAAATTGATAACACTCCTCGGCCTTGGGCTTGTACCAGAGACTTGGGGGATGTGGAAAGAGACACTTGAAAGAGGGCCTCCCTGGTGGCGCAAGGGGCTAAGTCTCAGGACTGTGAAACTATCAGCAGCCACTGCAGCTCGAGTTTGATCCCCGGGCCAGGGAGCTTCCCACATGGCGCAGCAGACCTCTCCTCCCTCGCCCGCTGCTCCCCTCAGCAGTGTACTTCAGTAGATCTGCCTGTTCTGCTCCCCACTCTGTCCCTGGTGAATCTCTCACCTCCCCACTCCTCTGGCCTACACCCCAGCTCTTAAATGCATAAATAAATAAGTCTTTTTTTTTTTTTTTTTTAAAAAGGAGACACTTGAGAGAGATAGAGGTGTGGATGAGCGACTCAGGGGAGGCCGACAATGGCAGCTTTTATCTTGACTTGTATTTTGACTTTGCTTTTATCCTTCCAGACTCACCTGGCCCCTTCTGCCCCTTCCCAGTGGTTCCCGCCAGAAGGTGCCTTAGACTTATAGCAAGCTTTTGGGCCTCAGTGGTCCTGCTTTGGGCCAACTTTGTTTGGTGGGACATTTACCCACGAGCAGAGGGGTAACTTTGGGCATTGCATGGGGAAATTGGTTTAACTCTGTTCTCTTCTTTTCTCTCTGCTGCACACTGGTTGTATTAAAGCTCTTTTCTACTGAAGGTCTACACACTAAGACTATGCTCTGTCTTATGTGGTGGATGGCAGAATGTACAGGTTTGGGGGTCCCGAGGTGCCCCCTCATTTTGTCTGCTAGCAGACTCACTCTGAATGTCCTCAGCCATCTGTCTTCTCTCTTCCCCAGTAATAAGAGCTGTTCACAGAGCTGCCTTCCCAGGCTCATCGCACCTACCACACACCACTGGGAGCGCTGGAGAACCCGGATGAGGAAGTGCCAGCTCCCTGATACCCCCCACCCAGCCTCAGCTGGGCACAGGCTCTGGGCTGGAGGAAGGCTAAGGGATCCTTGCCCATCCATTTCTCTAATCTGACTGACTGAGAAAGTGGCAGGACAGAGGGAGAGGCTAAGAGTGATGTACAGGATCCTGTAAGTCAGAAGAGCCTGGATTCAGACGGTGATTTTTGCCACTGGCAGTTTCTCCCCTCGAAAACGAGGCGACTTTAGCTTTCTTGCCGTCCTTTCCTCTAGTGAATGTGGAAATAGCCTCTAGCCAGACGGTGCTGTGGAGATAACACATGTCTTCAGCACAGGAAGGACCCAACAATAGCAGTCATTAGTACTGAAGGGGTTCTGGCCCTGCCAGTGAGGTGCATGAATTGTGTCTCCCCCTCAGTCCCCCAATCCCCAGAGTAATCTGCAGGGATGTGTTACCCCGTGACTCTGGGAAGAGAAGTAAGGGAAGGAGGGAGTTCCACAGTCCACAGAAAGCTGAAGTTGCACAGCAGCGATTCTCAGCAGCAGTAATTACACTTCCCATTTTGCCTAAGTGTAAATTTGGTTCAGAGTAATTCTAGAGTTAGGAAGAAATTCTTCTTTAATTTTTATTTTTTCTGTATCAAGGGAATATACTGCTACATTGCAGAACTTAAAGGAGAGACTTGTGTTTTTTTTTTAAAGATTTATTTATACACACAAGCTGGGGTATAGACCAGAGTTGTGGGGTAGTGAGAGGCTTCACCAGAGACAGAGCGGGGAGCAGAACAGGCAGATCAGAAATACACTGCTGAGGGGAGCAGCGGGCGAGGCAGGAGAGGTCTGCCGCACCAGGTGGGATTCTCCGGTCTGGGCATCGAACTCACATCGCTGCTGCCGACAGCTCCACAGCGCAGCGCTTAACTGCTGCGCCACCAGGGAGGCCCGAGAGACTTGTATTTTTAATCAAGCCTTGGACTTTTTAAAAGAACACTAAATCTAGGAAAGAGTTTTGTTACTGTACGTTCACATCAGGAAGCACTAACTAGAATTTCTGAGTAGGCGAGGGATCTTAGACTGAACAGGAGGGATGTCGTGTGACTGGACATAATCAATACAGTCGACATCATCCATACAGTCAAGGAGCTTCCAGTATAGTATAAAGAACGGGGATTTTTCACCTGCGGGTTATGGTTGAAGTTATGAACCTCCTGAGATTGTGTGCAAATCCTAGATGCACTAAGGGTAGTTTCTCCTCGAGAGGGCCAGCGCTTTTTCTCAAAGGGATGTCATCTTCCTCCCAAACCCCTCTAACTCAAAACCCCACAGAAAAAAGTTAAAAATCTCAGATCAAGACTAAGGAATCAAAATACTACTCAACTATTCTTTTTAAAAAGATTAAATGCTGTCATTTGCAACAACATGGGTGCTGCTAGAAGGTATTATGATTAGTGACATAAGTCAGAGAAAGACAAACACAGTCTGATTTCATTCACATGGGATACACAGAGAAATCAAGCAAATGAAAGAACTAAATAAAACAAAAGCAAACCTCTAGACTAGGAAGCGAACATCCTATTAAAAAAAGACTAAGGAATCATTTAATTATAAGTTTTCTAGGCAAGGCCACAAAGAGAAACTCATTCCCAGGCATCTAATTCTGGGTTTAGATAAAGGACAAGCTTAATTCTTGGCCTGCTGAATTTAAAGATAGTCTGAGTCTTTCATTCCTCTGCCAACCTGTGATTTTTCAATACATTTGGATTTCTCAGAAATCGTTCACAAAACCTGTGCCGAGATCTATGGTCCCCTTGGTATTTTGCTGGGGCTGCCCAAGCCTCCCAGTAATTTATGACCAGCCTGGGTGATGCGCCGCCCTCCCCCCCCCCCCCCCCCCATGACTAACAGGAAGAGAACTTTGGCAGCAACTCAGCCTTAATGAATGAAAAACGCCAACCTTGCCAGTCCCTGTGCATTTCCATCCCCCAGAGCTCTGCTGCAGACACATGTCTAAAAGCCTGCATTTCCAAGATGCGATTTACCACCTTTAGGTTTGCTGTGGGCCACCTAAAGTTTAGAAGCCTTATTAAAACAGATTTTATCAGTCAAGCAGATAGAGCAATTTTTACTGTAAAATGGGGAGATCTGGTACAGTGGGAGCTTCGTGAGAACGATGACTCAGTCACATGTTATTGTTGCCTATTGCAATCTGATTCACCACTGGGGTCCGGAGAGAGGAGAATGGATTCTTACTCCACGCTGCTTCTCTGATTCCGCCACAGCATCTTGAAGGAGGAAGGAGACCCCTGCTAGCTGGTTGGACCCTGTTTCACTGAAAAAATCTGTACCCACAGATCAGCTCCCAGTGAAGTCTCTGTATAGGAAGTTGCTAGTGATTCCTTTTCATTTATAGATTGAACTCAGGGCCTCCCCGGTGGCGCAGTGGTTGAGCGCTGTGCTGTGGAGCTGTCGGCAGCGGCGACGCGAGTTCGACGCCCAGCCGGGGAGAATCCCACATGGCGCGGCAGACCTCTCCTGCCTCGCCCGCTGCTCCCCTCAGCAGTGTATTTCTGATCTGCCTGTTCTGCTCCCCACTCTGTCTCTGGTGAACCCTCTCGCCACCCCACGCCTCTGGCCTGTACCCCAGCTTGTATGTAAAAAAAAAAAATTAAAAAAAAATAGATTGAACTCAGAAAGGTGAAGCCGTTGGGGAGATGCTAGATACAGAAAGTATTTTTAAAAATTATTGCTGGAACATTAGATGATAACCTTACATAGGTGTGCATCATTTTAAGTCAACATCTGTGTATAGCACATTATGTTCATCACTTAAAGTCTCTTCTACCCTTCACCATACAATTGACCCTTTTACCTGATTTACTCACTGAAAGTCTGCTTTCCCGGACTGTGCAGGTACTATTCACCGTAGAAAAGGGATTTCATTACCCAATGCAGGATGCGAATTATAGCTCAGGCCCAGGATCCATTATTCAAAAATTCTTGAGACCAGATGTATTTGAGAATTTGGAATCTTCCGGATTTTTAAAAGGTTAATATGAGACACGCATACTATACCCCGAAAGGGATGGGCAGCACCCCACAATGGAACAGACACCATTTTTTCTCTTCTTCCAAGGTTCAAGCATTGATCACATCTGTCTTCGTCTTCCCAACAGGGACATCAACCACAAGAATGTTGTTCTCATACAGCAACCATCATGAGCAGGAAGAGAGGGACAAGTGTTTTTCCTCAGTCTTTCTTTCTGATCAAAGAAAAAAGTTCTTTCCCAGAAGCCCAAGATAACTTTCCCTGAAACTATTTCCAGAACTGGATCTGAGATGTAATCTGTATGAATCCCAGGTGGAAATTTATTCCCTACATTTGGGAGATGGGCAACTACCAGAATGAGTAAGTTCCCCCAAATGGAGAAGGTAGTTTGGGTCAGAAGAATGGAGCACACATGTCCCTTAATTTCAAGTAAAATATATTAAGGACAACTTACATACAGAGTCCTTGGCACCAAAGCCAGAGAGGACTTCAGGTCGAGGTAGCAGTCTCCAACCACCCTGACAGGATCATCTTATATTCTGCTTTACATGGGACCATTCTTGTGTAAGGCTAATGGCGCTAGCTTTTCTGGGGGACATGTCATATACACCTGTCCTACTATGAGCAATAGAGATGTTTATGGATCATAGACACAGTTTAATATATGTGAAAGAAGCAGTGGAGAAACTGGTTGTCTTACCAGGGCAGGACAGCCATGAGTCACGGGCCTAAGATGACATCTGTACAAGATGGAGTCACTTTGGTTAACACAAAAGGGAGTCACTTTGGTTTTCCTACAGACCCCTGAGCACAAGGCTGCCATAGCTGAACAGAAGAGTCAGGGCTCTTATTCAAGGAATAAGGAAGCAATAGTGTTGGGTGAGGCAACTAATAGTGAATACTACCAGATTGTATCAGCGTCAAGGCAGGGTCCTTGTTCCTAAGGAAGGCACAGCAAAAGCTGCCTAGGTGGCGTCTGATTATAGTATTGCCATAATCTATATGCCTCCTCTAAGAAGCCCCATGAACATTGATACGGATTTGTTACTCAGGCACACTGACTAATTTTCATTGGTATAGCTAGTGGTAATTACAGACTTACCTAAGGATTTGATATTAAAACAAGGTGCTTTACTCTCAGCAATCTAATTAAGATGATAAAGGTAGAAGAAATTGGAGTAAGAGAGCAGAAAATGAGACAATACAGAGACAAGTTATAGATTAGACCAAGGGGTCAGCAGCCTGTTGCTTATTTTTATAAATAAAGATTTATTGGTACACAGTCAGGCCCATAGATTTACACATTATCCGTGGTTACCTGTGTGCTACCACAGCAGTTGAATAATTTCAGCAAAAACCATACCACCTGCAAAGCCTGATGCTTGCTATGTAGCTCTTTACAGAAAGTTTGTTGATCTGGGTGTTGGGACAGCTCCCCAAACCAAGGTGATAAGAGAACAAATATGACACTCTCTATTCTGAGATCCCAGAGGCATTCACGGGAATCCCAATAGATGGGTGAGTATGGGAACAAAGAATCTAGGTGAGGCACCCCCAACATCTAGGCACAAGGTCATAGGTATATGGGAACTCGCAAGGCCCTGTCTGCGAAGACATTATATCTGAATAAGGTCACATTCCGAGGTACTGGGAGTTAGAACATCAACATATCTTTCTTGGGGGGATGTAATTCAACTCATAACTGAACGAAACCCAGATTTCAGAAACAGATGTAGGAGCAAAGATTGAGGGAACCAAGAGGTAAAAAGGCTGGGAATTCTTGGGAAAATGTTAGGAGGGCCACTAGGAAGAAGAAAATAGCCAAAGCAAAGTGAAACCCCAGAACTCACTGCAGGACTAGAGGATTAAACAGATGACTTGATGGGGATTCAAAATAAAAGCCAAAGCAGATGCAGGCTTTCTGCCAAATAGGCTTGTGAACAGGGGGCGGGGAAGGGTGTGTGTGTGTGTGTGTGTGTGTGTGTGTAAATACAAAAATTTAAAGGTGACAGCCCCCTAATTAGGATGAGAGTCCCGTAGATGAGCCAGCTACAAATTGGGAGGCCTGATGGTTAGCACAGACCATATCTCAGAACCAGAACACGGACATTAAACTTGGAGCAAATCTGCAAGAGCACTAACTGGTAACCTTCGCTGGCTCGAGGGGCACTGGAGGGTATGGCGATGATTCCTGCTTCAAGTCAGAATTGTTCTGGGAGGTGACCAGAACTGCCTCTTGGGACAAGGCTTCAGCTCATCTGGAAGTCACCAGAACCAGAGAGGCAGCTGAAAAGGCACATCTTTTTCTCCTGGGAATAATTACCTGAGTGTTGATCAAGAATCACCACCCTCTGCCTTCAGTAGCACTCAAGAAAAAATCCATTGTTTTCCAACTGTCTTTTTTCAAGGTTTCTTCTACTTGTGTAAATACAAATACCTCGGCCACACCCCTGCCCCACTCTTAACTGATGTTACTGTAACATGATGCAAGATTTTATTTTAGGCTAATGTTTCCTGGCCTCAGCTGGAAGGCACCTTAACATCAATATTAAAAATACTTGGAAACTGCGTTGTGAGAGGGGCTTCCTGAGACAGCGAATCCACCCCAGAGTGTGAGGATTTTACAGCTCCTTGAAGAGGGCGTTCCCTTCCGGGAGGCCTGTCCCTGCGTCTTCCTGTGCTTCTGTAGCCCAGATTCCATGGAAAGCCTCCCTAGCCCTTGGAGATTTAGGTAAACTTGGTTTGAACTCCCAGAGCTATAGCTTGAGCAAGTTCAAGCCCTCCTAACATTTTCCCAAGAATTCCAAGCCTTTTTACCTCTTGGTTCCCTCAATCTTTGCTCCTACATCTGTTTTTGAAATCCGGGTTTCGTTCAGTTATGACTTGAATTACATCCCCCCAAGAAAGATATGTTGATGTTCTAACTCCCAGTACCTCGGAATGTGACCTTATTCAGATATAATGTCTTCGCAGACAGAGGTAAGATGAATGTGGGCTGTAACCCAGGAGGGCTGGGTCCTTCTAGAAAAGGGAAATTTGGGCGCGGAGACTGATGCACACAGAGGGAATAGGACGTGAAGAGACGCAAGGAGAAGATGTCCACCTAAAAGACAAGAAACACAGGCTTCCAGAAGTAGGCATGACCCTTCCCCAGCACCCCCAGAGGGAGAACGCCCCCGGCACCTTCATTTTTAACTTCTGGATCCCATAGCTGTGACGCACCACATTTGTGTTGTCCTGAGCCACGTGTTCTGTGGTACTTTGTTAACACCAAGACTCAAGTCCTAGAGGCCTGGGACCAAAGCTCCGCCATGTCCTTGGAGCCCCCAGAAAGCTGCCCCCACAAGGGGTCCAGAGTGGTGACCGCACGGCAGCCTCTGCTCCGCGGCCTCTCCCTCACACGCTGCCCTCAGAGAGCCTCACGCTGCGAGGATGCCTTCTGGGATGTATGTGCTGGACTCTCCCCAGGCACACAGGGTGGAAGTTCCCGGAGTTCTAGAAAAGCTCCCCATCTCATGTCACTATCATAATGTTTCCCTCCGGGCTCTAGGTTGCGGCTTCTCTCTTAACACGGGGGAGCACCATGGAGACCCCAGGCGACACTTGTGATGCAGACAGAGAAAGGCGGGACCTTTTCTCGAATTCAGAATCTCTGAGACACACCACAGCGCCGTGACCACAGCAGATCCAGGCTGGTGCTCAGCTCTCCGAACAATAAATGGGCGTGATCTTGATGCCAAATGCTAATCCAAGGGCCACGATCCATTTTCAGTAAATGGCTTTGTCGTCCATCCAATTACCCATATGACAGACTCTCAGACACACCGACACTCGGTCCCTGCACACCTCCTCACTGGCCACCACCTGGCTTAAGCCCCTGGTGCTCCTGGAGCAGCTACCTCTTTGGATTTGCCTGCTTCTGGCTTGCCCTTCTAGTCCACCTGCCGCACTGTCTCAGGGCAACCTCAAAACCCCCAAGACACCTCATGAGGCCAATCTTTGCAACATGGCTCAACATCCTTACCTTGGCCCACGCCCTTCCTCAGCCTGAAACACTCGCTAACGTTACACCTGAGCCACAGGGAAGTTCTGTCGGTTCTTCGAAGGTGTGTGTCCCCACGCCCGTCTCTTCTCCTTGCCCTTGCTGGCAGTGTTCGCTGTCTGGCCCAGTCTTCCACTGCTTCATCCCTGGTCAGTTCTAACTTTCTTCAAGTCCCAACTGAAAATTCCTTTCTGACAACCAGGGCGTTCCCAGTACCAGGTTCTGATTTCCTGGTTATCCCTCTTTTCTGAACTTCTCTGGCATAGCGCTGTCTCTGGAAATACCTGGTTTCAAAGCTGCCTCCTCACCGCAGCAGGACAGGTGCCCGTTTACTGCAAGGCCCACCTCCCACTAAAGCCCAGCATAGCCTAGGCACTGAAGCCACATTTGTAAGAATTCATCACTTGAGTCCATCAGTTTGGCCACAGATGTCCTTAGCAATGTATTTGCATTAGCCTAGTCATTTTAGAAAATAGTGCTCCGCATGTTACAACTGAACCAAAATCCCTGTCAGATTTGACCTCTCCTGTGGAGCCTGCCTGCCTGGTGGTGACGCATTTACGCCGACCCCTCCGGGCTCTGCATACCGCTCCGAGCCCTCAAATTCAGTACTAGCAAGTCCCAAATTTCATGTTCAGGGTCTTCTTGTTTTCCAGTGGCACTTTTCAAATCTCCACCACCATTCTCCTGGGTTTTCCCACCTCTTCCCTCTCCTTCCCTCGTGGGAGCACAGTCAGACCTGCGGTCTGGCCACACGGGAGGAAGCAGGAAGAAAAGCATTCTCTGGGGTTTGTTCCCATAAGATAAAATTTCCAGTGTGATGCTAAAAACTAGATCAAAGCCCAGAACAGGCTAACAAAGCATCCCCCCCATCGGCAGCAGTGGACTAAAAGCAAGGAGATTAGCAGGCCCTGCCCGAGGAGGACATGCTCGTTCAGGGAGTGTTCCTTACTTTGCTTTGGTAATGTCCACGGTGGGTTCCCGAGATTCCAATAAATCAGGTCCAGTTAAGGACCTTCTGGATTCAAACCTCATCCCCAGTTCCTCCTCCCAGACCTCCACCCACCAGCCTGGGGACAGAGGGATTCGAGAAAGAAGACAAGGCCCTAAGCCAAGAACCTGAGTGGGCTCCAGGGCTGAAACCGAGGGGGCAGCAAGGCCTCTGAGATGTGTGGGCACTGGAGCTGCGGGCAGCTGCAGGATGCTTGCTGCGAAGGCTCCAAGGAGACACCGAGACCCCATAAGTCTGCGAGATGCATCCAAGCAAATAAAAACACAAACATATGAATAATTACATATTCCCTTGGCAGGAAGGAGGCAGAATAATCCTGGGCCTTCCGGACCTACACGAAGTGTGCCCAAGATGGACAGTCCCGACGAGGCCAAAGTGTAGACCCTTTGGGACTGAGGGGCATCTGAGGGGCACTCTCTACGCCCCGCAGCTAAAGCCGGGCCTGCCTCCAGATACATCATTCGAGAACAGATGGCTCCTTGCCCAAAGTCTTAGTGCTGTGTCTGCCCGCCAGGACTTAGGCAACTCGGAGACCAACCATGAGACTACATGCTTCTCGGTGACTGAGGTTTCTTGAAATTTCCACTTAGCATCTCCCCACACTGTGGTCTTTTCTAAGAAAGATAAATGAGTAACTGAATAAAGCATGTTCTTTGAAAGGAAATCCCTGTTTTCAAACGGGAGTTCTAAGACAAATCGATTCCTCTAAGCCAACCCAGTAGTATTCTGAAGTCCAGGTTATACGCAGTGAGCGTGGGAGCTCGGGGGGGAAACAGCTTCATCCCACTGTGGACAGAAGAGGCCGTGTTAGTACTCACAGGCCCCTGGCCCCGCCACGAACGGGGGTTGATGAAGGTGTCTGGTGCCGTAAGTCCCCTCATCACAGCTGAGTCTTCATCATGGGCCATCGGCTGCGGATTCTGTGCTGCGGTGTACACGTCACAGAGGCCTCAGGGTTGCTGCTTCTGCCCAGGCCCCTGAGGAAGTGGATGGTGTGTCCTTAGCAGCTGTTCTCCATTTTTCTATATGTTGGTAATGGATGAGTTTCTATCAACTTCTTGGATTTTTTACTGAGGCACCTTAGAGAAGGGGAGAAAGAACGTCTTTGTTGAGATACATTAGTGCTTGAGTTTACATATATTTAGGGGAAAAATGTATAAAGAAATCCTGAGACAACATGAACAGGTCCTAATAGTTTTATATTCCACTGCAAAATTGCACATATTTATGTAATAATTGCATAGAAATGCTTAAGCTAAGAAACAATTGCATGATAAAACCTTGACTTCATAGCAATGCCAGTTTTGGATATCACAGGTAAAGTACACACTTTAACTGTATTAACTTTCCTCTTATTGACCCCAAAGAGATCACAACTATAATAAATAAAAATGATAGATTTTCTTTATTCTTTAGAAGAATTCTTTAGAATTCTTTATTCTTTATTCTGTAGAAGGACAGCTTCTACATTTTGTCAGGCAACACGGTCTGAAGATCACTCACCTCTTAACAAGGAACTCAAAGATGCAACTATCTGTGCAGACGCACATCAATGTCTTCCAACAAAGAAAGCTCTGGACTTAACATTTCATGAAAGGAAAGACGAAAAAGAACTTACAGAGACATGACTGAACCACTCGCTGTCATTTGTGCAAAATAATTTTGACACCGAATGCCACTAGAAGTGGACTCAGGAACTGGACTTTTAAACCAGGGGCTTGGAAGTGTGGGCGTAGGAGCCGTGGGGCACACGCACCCCCACAAAACTGTTAGGGTCTCCTGTAGGCGCTTCTCTAACTAGTTTGATTGGCATCTTGGTCTCTTCTGTCAGTCTTCCTGACCTCAGCTCTTTGCAGATTTCTAGGGCCAGCAATCTCCAGGTCTTTATTGGCTTTGGTTCTGATGCTGTCCTGATCAGCGTTTTTATCAAACGCCTTGGAAGAAGGCGAAGGAGAGGGAGGGACTGCTCCCGGTGACCAGCAGGAGAGGCCAAAGAGGCAGCAAAATGTCATTTGTTCACGTCGACGGCAGCATCTCGACATTGAGCCCAGAACTCTGACTCCATACTCCATCAGTAGAACTGGGTTCCCCATCCTTTCTTTCTGGGTCATTCGAGACCCAGATGTGGCTAACTTCCATATCTGCAAACCCCTGGACATTTTTATCTGCAGTTGCCTCCAGTACCAGTTATTCACTTTGCTCTGCAACTCCTCTGGCCCCTGGGTACAGACTTTGACATCTCCTAAAACCCATCTCAGTAACACTCGCAAGAACGCCTACTGCCAACTCAGCTATCAGACCACAGCCCGTCCCTCTAGATATTGGGCAACATCTGACACTCAATTGAGACACCAGTGGCTGACTGAATAGGTCCCCACATTGAATTTCAGACAAGCCTAATCAGCCAGGGTAGGATAAAATTTTCAAATCTGCGACTAACACAAAACCACAAAATTTTCAAATCTGCGACTAACACAAAACCAGTAGAGATGGCTGGTATCGATAGCGATTTCTAAAAGCACTTGAGAGTTTGGCAACCTGGAGGAAGAGCAACAGGACTACATTTAACCACCCTGAGTTTGGGTTCCAAATACCACCCCCTAAATACAGATGATGGGAAAAGGGGCTTATTTTATAGCAAAGCCCTCGTTTTTGTTGATCTTAAGTTCAGTGTGATGTAACTTAGCTGTTCTTCAAGCTAATCCTCTTGTGGGCTGCATTAATAGGACTGTGTCCAAATCATGCGAGGCAGCAATCTCTGTAGGCTCACCTTTAACTGGTCAGGCAACAGCTGACTGCTGGGTTATGACCTCTGCTCTACAAAGGGTCAGGAACGACCACAGACAAGTCGGGGGAAGCCATCCGGGGAAGAGGTCTGGGCGCTCAGTGCACTGGGAATGTTGGGACAGCTGATCAGCTAGAGCAGTGGCTGTATCTCAATTACAACTCTTGTTCCAAGAGAAAACTCAGCTGGTTTAGGCAAGAGGGAGTTGTGAGTCTTAATGCTATAGCCAGGGCAGCCATTCAGATAAGGCACCTAGATATGGCTGAAAGATCTCTGTTTATCTCTGGCATCTGCTCTGAGTCATTGGTTCCCATAGAATACCGACTTCAAATATTTTGAATATCCCTGGAAACAAGAATGCCTCATAGATTCCAAGGGTAGGAATACGGCTGAGCCCTGGGAAGAGCTAGAGCCAGAAAATGGAATGTCACTGGGGAGCACTAACTCTGCTCCTCCCATTTCATTCTCCTCTGGGAGAGGTGGCTTTCTCCAACCCCTTGTCCAATTGCCAGAAACTAGCTTTGTCTCCATCCCAGCTCCAAGTTCCTGATAGGAGGGGTTATGCTTGGCATCACATGGGTCAAATGTCTACCCCATCTTTATCGATTGTGGCCAAATGGATGGAGTATGTTAGACAAACATGTCAGACTAGAAACTCACTGTATGAGTTAAGATGGGGATGATTAACAAGATTGTTCTGTGGCTAACAAAAGCCCGAGACATTTCAGATCAAGTTCTTTCTTAACCTTGGGTGTCATAGGTCCCTCTGCATAAAACACACAAACACAATTTTGTTTATGCTTTAAAGAGGTTCCTGGAAACTTGGTATATATTCATTGATGCCAAAGTTAGAATCCTTAGCCTAGATAATGAAATACTTAGGGGAGAAAATATGAATATCTGTCTTTGATGGCTAAAAAGGGGATTAAAGTATGCAAGTGTGCATGTAGTAAACAGACTAAATGCTGTATAAAAATGAATAAGTGGTTTTCTCTGCATTGTATAATGGATAATTCCTACTTGTAGTGTGTTTTCCATTTACCCCACCAGGAACAAATCTGGTGAGTTTTATGATCTGATAACGCTTCAGGTAGAGTTTAGAACAGTGCATGAAACTGGTAAGAACACAGATATTTGGCTCAAAGGTACTAATTGCCTTAGGGCTAATCACAGTGTGCCTGAATTTATCCCTGCACTTCTGCAATCTGTTCTGAAAACAGAGGCCAGTTGTGCTAAAACATATTCAGGGTGTGTTTCTCTGCCCAGAGCCTGCAATGGATCCCCAGCCTCTCTCAGAGAGGAACTACAGTCTTGCATTTGCCTGCAAGGTTCTGCATAACCTGGCCTCTGTTACGCCTCCCACCTCACCTCCTGCAACACTAATTTCTCTGTCCCTCAGAGCCCATCACCTCCCTAAGGCTCTGCAAATGGCCTGTTCTCAGCGAGGTCCACCCTGTTTTAAATTGATTCCTCCTATCCCCCACCACTGTATCTCCTTTTTGCTTGTCCTACTCATTTTCCTTTGCTCATAGCACGTAGCACCATCTATCATAACATGTAAAGTTCTTTCTTGTGTTCATGTTTATCATCTATTTTTCTCCTTGCTTGAATGTAATCTCCATGAAAGCAAAGGATTTTGTCTTATCAATTTTTCGTCTGGTTTGCTTAATCCCAAGCACCCGGAACAGTGCCTGGTTCATAGTAGACCCTTGATGGATATTTGTTGGATGGCAGGAGGGAGCTTAGGCGGGAGGAAGGGGAAAAAAGACTTAAAGTGGTCCAACAGATGAGTGGCTTTTTCATAGAAGAAATTCCTGAAATGGGGGAGATATTTGACTTGTACAATTTGATGTGCCATTGCAAATTTAAGATTCTCTTTCTGCTACCGTGACCCCCATTTTTACTTACTTAGAATATGTGACAAGTATCTTAGGAAGCATTTGGGTGTAAGGAGGAGAAACCACCCAGGATACATTAAGCAGAAAGGTAAGTCCTCAAGCAATGCCTCCAACCTCATGGATCCTGAGAACCAGAGGACCAGGCAGCCCCTGGAGAGGCTGAACCCAGGATCATCTCTGTCTTTCTGCTACTTCATGAGCATTCTGTCTCCCTGTCTTAGCAGACATCTCTTTTCTCCTTACTCACCTCCCAGCTTCAAGACCTCCCAGCTCTAGGGCCATGGCTAACTAATTGGGGTTTTTGTCTGAAATCCGAAGTCTTTCGGATAAACCTCTGAAAGCACGGCTTCTCAGTTGCTTTTCCATATGTCAAGGGGTACTATCAGTTGTTCCTGGAGCCCAAATCACTTGAGAGTGCAGCCATGAGCTAGGAACCCACGCTGGGGGGCTTGGGAAGGGAAGCAGTTCTCAGAGGAAAAGCCCATGAGCTGAACAGGCAGCTCGGCCTGCAGGCCCAGCACCACCCCCTGGAATCTAACTGCATTAACATTCTGAACAATCTAATTTCATTTCCCCAGCAATTTCCTGTCTGGAAAAGGTGGCTGATTTCTTTGAAGCTAAAATAGGCACATCCCTCACTTATAAAAATAATAAACAGCTTTCTGAGAAACTTCTGAGGAAATTTTTTTACCACCTGGAAAAGCAAAGTAAGAGGATTCATCTCCCAGAAGCACAGTGGCACAGACTTGACCTTGGAACAGAACTGCAACAAGATGAAAAATTCTGCACAATGGTCACAGGTGTTTACAGAATTGGTTCTTTAATTATTAATAAGTTTTTTAATTGAAATATAACATCAGTATAGAAATGTGCACAAAATCACATATGTTCAGCTGCATGAATTTCCAAACACACCCATGAGCAGCCTCCAGATGAAGAAATCAACATTACATCCTACAAGAAGCAATTCCTTCACCCAGCATCCAACTAAGGTCAACATTCTCCTGATTTCCATAAATTAGCTTTGCCTAATTCTTAAATTAGCTCTTTTTTCTCTTGGGTTGGCTATCTTCTTGTTGCTTTTTTAAAGCAACCTTAGTCAAGTATAATTGACATGTAAGAAAGTGATGATAGCTAAAGTGTATAATTTTGAACTTCTGGCTTGGGTAACACATGGAGGGGCTGGGGGGAGCGGGGTCCTCAGTTTGAGAGCTTCATGTCCCTCCCCCATACCTCGCCCTACTCCTCTCTCCATCTGGATATCATCTGTATCCTTTAATGTTTTTTGTAATAAGTCAGTAATCTAAGTTTGACTCTCCACTGCCTCAACAAGATTCTGCATGTCAAAAAACAGTGTCTGGCAAATTTGAGGACAGCGGAAACTTTGGGTGATCCTGGCTCTCTACATGAGGCCTCTTATAAAAGATTGGCAGGGAAGACACTGGATTCCTTAACAGAATTTTTCAGAGATAAACCTTGCTCAATGTCTCCTTTGAGAGCAGTGTTTAAACAATTAAAATGGACAGAGATCGAGGAAGCTACTGATCAAGGAAGCTACAGGCCCCCAACAAGCAAATCAGGTCCTCTTCTCATCCAGTGGACTCAAGCATTAGGACCTATTGGGAGAAAACGCATGTACTCCCACAACAGGACACACCTCCACGGGCTGCTGGTCACAGAGCTAACAAAAATCTTAAAAACCAAACTGGACTGATCTTCCTTGACCTATTGTGGAAAAGGTGCTTGGTGCCCAGCCCAATTCTAAATATAAAATGCTTTATAGCCAAGAACCTAGATTTTTCTTCAGCAGCTGAGTGTCTCCTTTTTTCCATTCCTGCTTTTGAGGACAGTTGCACTGTGTGGAATAGATCTTGAAGAGACCGTGTCACCTCCCACCTGGCTCCCACATTCAGATTTTAACTCCCACAGGATTTTAATTTTGGATTTATTGTGTGATTCCTCTCTTACGTGATAGCCCTCATCTTTTCTGCTATCCATATATTCGTGCTCTTATATATCACCTTACAAGAAAGAAAAATAGCAAGGAAAAATTCTGAGGGGGGAAAGGATTTGTTTTCACTATTCATTCTTTGAAGGATTTACCACAAAACTACATGAAGAGAGCTGGCTAACCTGACTATTTAGTCTCAAAATGAGACTCACCAAAGGCCATCCTACTGAAAATGTAAATACTTCTCAGTCCTTCACTACTGAAGCGTCAATGGTAACTTGGGAATTCTCAAAAATAAAAAAAGAAAAGATTCTAGTATATAATTTGGTACATTTTGGCAAATATATAGACCATAAAACCATCACCAGAATCCATATAGTGAACCTTTCCATCCCTTCCAACCAATCACTAATTAACCTTCTGTCAATTATAGATTTTTTTTCTCTCTAGAATTTTATATACAGAGTGTCTTTATTTTTGTCTGGCTTCCTTCATTCAGCATCATTATTTTAAGATTCATACATGTCATCACATATATCCCTAATTCATTCTTTTTTGTTGTTGAGTAGTGTCTCCTTGTATGGGTATATGACACTGTTTATCCATGGACATACTGATGCACATTTGAGGTGCTTCCAGTTTGGGACTATTTAAAACAAAGCTGCTAAGAACATTTGGACACAAGTTATTGGATGTACATATGCTTTCATTTCTCGAGTAGATATTTAATAGTGGGATGTCAGAGTCATGTGTCATGTGTATGTTTGACTTTTTAAGAAGCTGCCAAAATGTCTTCTACTTCATATTCTCATAAATAATGTATGTGTAAAAGTTTCAGTTGCTTGGGCTTCCCTGGTGGTGCAAGGGGTTAAGTCTCAGCACTATGAAACTATCAGCAGCCACTGCAGCAGAGTTTGATCCCCGGCCAGGGAGCTTCCCACATGGTGCAGCAGACCTCTCCTGCCTCGCCCGACCTGCGGCTCCCCTCAGCAGTAGATCCACCTGCTCTGCTCCCCACTCTGTCTCTGGTGAATCCTCTTATCCCCCACACCTCTGGCCTACACCCCAGCTCTTATATGCACAAATAAATAAATATTTAAAAAAAAGTTTCAGTTGCTCACTAACACTTGATATGATCCATCTTTTTAACTTCATACATTTAAGTGCCCATAGCAGAATCTCATTGTGATTTTAATTTGCATTACTCTCATGGTTAATAACTGGGAGCATATCTTTTCTTGTGCTTCTCATCTTTATTTCTTTTTTTGGTTACGTTTCTGTACAGTGTTTACCCATGTTTTAATTGGGTCATTGCTTATTATTGAATTTAGATAGTTCTTCAGATACTCTGGACACAAGTCCTTTGTCAAATGTCATGTGATTTTACAATATTTTCTCCAAATTTGTGATTTGTCTATTCATTCCCTACATTATCTTTCAAAGAATAGAGAGTATCAATTTTAGTCAAGTCCAACTTATTTTTTTCCCAGAGATCTTTGTATAACTCTGTCACAGATTTTCTCTTGCTTTCTTCCAGAAGTTTTGTTTCTATCAAGTTTTACATTTAATATTTAGATCTGTTGCAAGTACACTTGTGCATGTTCCACAAAGTATGAGTCAAAATGGTTGGTTCGTGTTCTACAAAGTATGAATCAAAATAGTTTTTGATTTTGTGTTTTTTTTTCATCTTGATATCCAATTAGCATCAATTATTGAAAAGACTGTCTTTTCTTATTTGAATGATCTTTGCATCTTTATCAAATATCAGTTGACTATGTATGTGTAAGTTTATTTCTGGATTCTCTATTCTATTCCATTAATCGATGCTTATCTTGATGCTAATACTACACAATCTTTCACTATCTTTCTTACTGTGGATCTATGTAAATCTTAAAGTCAGATAGTATAAGTTCTCTAACTTTGTTCTTTTTTAAAGTTGTTTTAGCTAGTCAAGGTCTTTGCATTTCCACATGAAGTTTAGAATCAACAGTTTTGCAAAAGATAAAAAGCTTGTTTGCTGGGGTATTATTTGGGATTATGTTGATTTTATAGATGCCTTTGACAACACATTAGTCTTTTTAATTTCTCTCAGCAATGTTGGCTTAAATCTATGTGTTTACAGTTGCAACAAATTTGCATGATTTGGGGAGTTATCTCTTTAAATCTCTTTCTGTGTGACCTATCGGGGAGATCTGGACTGTATGTCTATTGGGTCATTAGAAGTTGCCTAGTTTTGATGCTTTATTGATGCCTTCTTAATTTTTTTCAATCTTGTTTCTCTGTTGTCTCAATTGCTGTTTCACATTGCTCTGTGTTCAAATTCACTCATCTTTTCTTAATGTCTAATCTGCTGTTACTTGCTTGCAGTAATTTTTTCATGTAGTCATTGTATTTTTCATCTCTGGAAGTATGATTTAGGCTTTTTTTTTTGCACAGAAGAACTGCGGCAGATATCGGGGGGTCTTTCTGAGGTCAACGAACATGAATTTACAGTGACACCACTTATTCTGTTGTATGACTTGTTCTAACAGCAGAAGAAATAGTGGGGTTCATTCAGATTTGGGGTTTTTTGAGTTGGGAGTATGTTATTAAAACTATGGGCCACACATTTAAACCAGAAGTGGAGAAAACAAGGTCTGATGACTCATGGAAGCAGACCTGTCAGTGGGCTGGAAAACTCTCGAGATTACATAGGAAGAACTTGAAAGATAGGTGGTTACAGATCCGAAGATACTGGCTGAAGTGAGATGCTCGAGATGAAAGGCGTCTGGAGGGGCAAAGGCTTGAGGTCAATTAAAGGCCACAGGAGGTGAGATGATCACTTGCTCGAGGGAAAAGACTAAACTGGAAGATGATCTCCAAGCATCTGTCCCCTGTCGCTCTTACTCATCCAGCCCTGTATCCCTCTTACTCACCCTGCTGCCTTCATTCAGGTCCTCAGAAACCCATTTCAGCCTGAGGATTTGGACACTAGTCATTCCTCTTTTGTCTGGAATATTCTTTAGCACCAGGTCACCAGGCCACTTCTAGTCACCTTTGGCTTAAGTCTTTTCTCATAAAATCTTTCCTCATCTACCTACTCTCCTCCCAGGGGTAGATCCAGGAGTAGATTGTTCTTTCAAGTATTTACCAACTGTATTGCAGAAGTGGTGGGTTAGTTACATGGAAACTGTTTTTCTCCAGCACAGAGGCAGGAGGTGAAGCTTTCTCCCTATCATATACTGGGTCTTCAGGACTTACACATTCTAGATTCCATA
Organism: Scalopus aquaticus; assembly: GCA_004024925.1. Taxonomy (NCBI): domain Eukaryota; kingdom Metazoa; phylum Chordata; class Mammalia; order Eulipotyphla; family Talpidae; genus Scalopus; species Scalopus aquaticus. Next base: position 53,070 of record PVIJ01006084.1, read on the forward strand.
AATATTTGTTGTATGAATGAAATTTAAGATACTTATGTGTATCCAGGTATCCTGCATACCTTTTCGTGTATAAAGGTATAGAAGATTTAACAGATAATCTAAAAATGGTCTATCTAATGTAAAAATATCTAATGTAAAAATAATGCAAATTTCCTTTCTAAATGCAGCTGTGGTGATGTATCTATCTTCAAACCCTCCTCTAGATCTCTAGAAATACATATCTAAAACAACACCGACGATAAGGGAAAATAGTCAAAGATTTCTTATACAGAAATGAGATCATTGAATCTCTCATTTGAAATAAAGAAAAAAAATTTTTGCAACTTCCAAAAGTGGAATAGTACAAGTTATATTATAATTTTCCATTAATAAAGACTTTATAACAGGATGGAAAGAATGACAAATCTGCTAAAACCAAAAATTATGCAAAGGTGGACTAGTCTAACCAATGTTAATTATGAATACTTTTTTTTTTTTAAAGATTTATTTTATTTATACATACAAGCTGGGGTACAGGCCAGAGGTGTGGGGCAGCGAGAGGGTTCACCAGAGACAGAGTGGGGAGCAGAACAGGCATATCAGAAATACACTGCTGAGGGGAGCAGCGGGAGAGGCAGGAGAGGTCTGCCGCACCATGTGGGATTCTCCCCGCTGGGCGTTGAACTCACGTCCCTGCTGCCGACATCTCCACAGCGCAGCGCTCAACCGCTGCGCCACTGGGGAGGCCCCTAATTATGAATACTTTTGACACAGTGTACAGACACACTGCTTTATTGAATACAAAACACATTCAATTACTTATTAAAATTAAAATGTTATTGAAGACACTTTGGTTTATAACATACAGGTTTCAGGTACTCATCATTATACTTTGACCTCCTGACATACAGCTTTATGTGCAACCCTGAAAAATCAGGTTTCCATCCCCCACCACGTGATCAACCCCCTTTGCCTGATTTACTCCCACCCTCTTCTCCCTTCTGTACTGGTAACCACTATTTGATTTTGTTTTGTTTGTTCATTTATTTCTATATCTTCCACATGAGTGAAACCATGCTTCACTGTTACATGAAGCATACGCCCATCTCATCTTTTTCACTTAACATGACACCCTCAAGCTCCATCCAAGCTGTCACAAATGGCAGGATTTCATTGTTTTTTATGGCTGAGTAACACTCCGTTACTCAGCACATCTGAGTATAGACAGCACATCTTTATCTGCTCATCAGTTATGCACTTAGGTTGTTTCCAATCTTGGCTATTGAAAAGAGGTGAAATGAGTATAGGATTGTCTATCTTTTTGAATTAGTGTGTTCATACTCAGTAGAGTAGCTGGATCTTACGGTATTTCTATTCTTGATTTTTGAGACATCTCCACACTCTTTTCCACAGTGGGCTGCCCCAGTTTGCATTCCCACCAGAGGCAGAAGAAGGTTCCCTTTTCTCCATGTCCTGCTCACCCCTGGTTGGTTCTGGCCTTTTCATATGGGCCATTCTCACAGGAGTGAGGGCATCTCCCCGCAGTTTTGCCATGCATTTCCCTGTTAAGAAATGATGACGAACATCTTCTCAGGGGCTTATTGGCTCTCTGTGTCTTCTCTGGAGAAGTGTCTATTCAGGTCCTCTGCCCAAATTTTAATTGGGTTGTTAGTTTTTCTGTTGTTAATGAATGGTTTTTCATTTGGAGCACTTGTGGCAAAATCTGTGCTCACATACAAAACCAGAATTGCTCTGGTTTATTAGCTGCCATAAAATTTACACCCACATGTTTTCAAAAGTCTTAAAATTGAAGAAAAACAACAAACAGCCTTACTTGGTCTTTTTCTCTGTTCCCCTTTTGTATCCTTTGTCTTTTCATAGAAAAAGTCTGATTCTCCTTTCTGTGCATTCCTTCAAATTGCTGGTAAATGCCTCCTCCAGGAAGACCTCCCTTCTCATCTGATCTGACCTAGTCTCTCCTAGGTTGTTCTGCCCCTCACTGTGCTGACTTTGCTCAGGAATGACACCAATCACAACCTGTATTGTGGAGACTCTCTGTTTACTATCTTAAGCCTCTGCTGGAATATCACCTCCACCAGTGCAAGACCGTTGTCACCAGCGGAACGCCTACTACAATTGCACAATGTTTTCAAACTCAGGAACTTCTGAATGAGAAGGTTGTGTTAATAAAAAAGGGCAGAGTTTATTTATCTCCTAATATTTTTAGTACTTTCATCTGCTTACCTATATAACCTTCTAAAATTTATTTTGGCGGTTTGTTTTTTCGTTTAGAAATCAGAAAAGACTTCCATTACAGGATCCTGTTAAACTTAGGACCAGGTATCCTAATTGCAAAACACACCCAAGTTGGCAAATGGAACTAGGCCACCCAGTTAGTTTCCCTTTTCTAGTCCAACATCCCAAGGGTGGATGTCTGGACACATAAAGTCAAGGGGAGGAAGCTGGCCACAGATGGAGGGAACGCGAGACTGACAATATCCCAGATCCGCTCAACGCAGCCCCCGGCCGCCGCGGGCGCGCCCTCCACCCGCAGGGCAGCCGCGGGAATCCGCCCGGGTGGGCCCCTCTGTTCCCTGCTCCCGCCATGGCGCGCTCCCCCAGGCGCCCGCTCGTCTGGCCCCGCGACTTCTCCTGGACGGGGACCGGCGGGGTCACCGCGATGTCCCTCTGGGCTGTTTCGCTCTGCAAACTGTCAAGGAAAGAAACCCCTCGGAACTGCGGGTCGCAAGCGCGGACAGACTCCAGCTCCGCCCGGCTGAGCCAAGATGGCAAACGGGACGGAGCAGCCCGACGCGCCTCGCTCCTCCCCGCTCCCCGCTCGGGGCGGCAGAGCTCGCGCCGAGGCCCAGGCCGCCTTCCCGGCCGGCAGCCGGCTGGGGGCTCCCGCCACGGCCGCCGGGAGGCCGGGACCCCGCTCCGGCTCGCCGAACTACAGATCCCAGGGTGCTCTCGGACTCCGCGCCGCCCGCGCCCCCGCCCGCGCTCCCGCCCTCCGCCGGCCGTGCGCCCCTCCTCCTGGCCCTTGTTGTCCGGGCCGGGAGCGCTCCGCCGGAGTTTCTGAGAAAGTCTGGGCAGAAACCCGAGCCGGCGCGAACGTGGGAAGGGGAGGAGGAACGGGAGGAAGAGGCAGCGGGAGGCCGGGCGAGGGAGGGGTCGGGCCGGGGGCCGGGCCGCCCAGAACCTGCCGCGCGCCCGGGGTGGGGGAGGCGGCGCGGGAGGAGCGCGAGGGGACGGGACGCGGGATCGGTCCCCGGAGCCCGGCGCCAGCGCCTCTGCCCTCGCCGCTCCCGCCCGCTCCGGCGGCGTCCCGGGCGGACCCACCCTCCGGCGGGACCGGCCCCCTCCCCGCGCCAGCCGCCCAGCGACGCCCCGCGCCGCCGCCGCCCGGGAGGCGCCCGCCGTGGCCCGGGAGCTGCCCGCGCCCACCGCCCGCGGGACCCGCGCCCCTCCCGCACCCCCCGCGGCCCGGGCGTCGCGTGGACGTGGCCCGCCCTCCCCGAGGGGCAGCGAGGATCGCGCGGGGCGCGCGGAAGGCGGGAGCGGGCGAGCCGGAGTGGGCGCGCGGGGGCATTGTGTGAGTGCCGGGGCGGCGCGGGCCGCGGGGTCGCTCGCGAGCGCTCCGGGAGGTCCCGTCCCTCGGGGCGGAGCGCGGGGGCCCCAGGCTCCCCGCCGCGCCGGCCAGAGCCCCGCCGTGCCCAGCGCGGCCGAGGCGGCGAGCGGGCGCACTGAAGCCAGGCCGGGGCGCCCTCGGCCCCGCGGCGGCCCCCGCCCCGAGGTGCCGGCCCGGCCCCGCAGCCCGCGGCTGTTCCCGTCGGCGGAGCCGCGAGGGAGCGTCCCGGACGCGCGGATCGGGCGCGCCGCGGAGCCCGCCCCCCTGTCCGCGCCGCCCGCGCCGCGGGAGAGCCGGGGCCGGATCGCCGCTCGGCCGCCAGGCGCCGGCCGTTTCGGGAGCGCGCCGGCCCGGCCCGGAGCCCCTGACGCGCGCACCATGAGCGGCGGCGAAGTGGTCTGCTCGGGATGGCTCCGCAAGTCGCCCCCGGAGAAGAAGTTGAAGCGTTATGTAAGTAGAGCGCCCGCCCGGCCCCGGCGCCCGCACCCCTCCCGGCCGGCCCGCCGCGCGCGGCCGGTTCTTCCACTTCGCCCCCAGCGCCCCTCGGCGCGTTCCCCGGCGGGCGCGGGACCCGGCCCACACTCGCGCCCCGGCCTCAGCTGGGCCGGACAGCTTGCTTCCCCCGGGTCCAGCGCCCGGCCTTTCGGGGCTCGTCGGCCCGTCGCGGGCTCCGGGACTGCCCGCGGAACGCCCTTCGCGGGCTTGTGCCGTGCCCTGTAGCCCGGCTGGGGAGAAGCGATCATCTCTCGGTATCCGCATCTGCTGCTTCTGGGGCCGCTGTGGGTCACTTTCTGGCCCTGGGAAAACGACCGAGGCTTAGGGTCCTCCAGCCTCCCTTGGACCCGCGCTCCGGGTCGCTTTTCCGCCGAGGTGGGCTGGCCAAGCCAGCGTGCCCTGGGAAGCCCGTGCGAGAGGCCGGCACCCCCATCCGCGCCAAGGGGAGAGAATGAAAAGTCGTCAGGCGCCCTGCGGCTGCTTAGCCGGGCTCACTTTTTCGCGGGTTGGAGTCGAGACCGTGGAGTGTGGCCCAGGAGCCTCGGCAGCTTGCTGGAGAGGAGGGCGCTGGGGGGAGCCTGGCGGCTGGTGTTGGGGCGCCCTGGACGCGCTGTCAAGCCCCGCAGGAGGGGACAGCTGAGACCAGCAAGGATTTCTCAGTGTGGCGGCGCTTTCCCAGGCCACCGGAGTTGCTGCTGTGGAATTTGTGTAATTGATTTAAGCTGCTGATTGTGTTAGGCCGTTTGAGCTGTTAGGACAAAGATTACTTGAGAAGATCAGCCTCACTTTGGTCTCTGACCTCTTGGGGGCCCGGGGCCCCCTTCTCTACCACTGGTGCGTTAGTCTCTAGTCCTGCAGAAGAAGGAAAGGACACTTTTGCCCTGTCAGTGGAGCAAGTATTTTTTTCTATTAAAATGTGTTTTCAAAATAAAACGCATGCCCCCTTAAAATATAAATGCATTACCAGGGACTAGTATCTCTCACAGAACCTGTCTGTGTTCAAAGAATTTCTCCACTCAGTGTCAGAGCTCAGGCTAAGCTGTTAGTCACCATCTGCTAGTAGAGGACCCACGGAGGTGCAGTATTTATCTTCACCTGAGGCGTCACCAGTGAGTTTCTGTTTTACTCTGCCAGAATTTGTTATAGACAAGTAATTCTTCTCATTTAAAGACCTGTAGCCACCAACCCCAAGAATGTTCTCCAGAGAGTTCCGAACGCCCCACATTCTGTCTCCACCTGTCGCAGTTGGGCTGAATGTTCTGGGCAAGATGCTAAGCTAACTTTATTCCAGACATTTGGGAGAGGCGGTCGTTTTGTCTGCTCTTCTAAGAGGTTGAGGTCTAGTGTGTGAGAACAGGGAGTAGGAAAATCATGGATGGATTTTGAGAAGGCACCGTGTAGATAAAAGGTCCAGGTAAGTGGTTGAGTTTTTGGGGGTGCTGTAGGGTCACATAGCTGCTGGAGTAGGTATGAGCATTGAGGTCTGCTGCTCTTTTTTACATGGTTATGGGGCTCTCCAAAGATGTACTCACTGGACTAGGCACCATAGGATTAGAAAATACAGTAGGGGAAAAAGATCTCTGCCTCTTGGACTTGGAATTGAATGGCCAATAAAACAGGTAGAGAATCAGCCAAAAAGATTGTCTTAACAAGGACCAGAAAAGGGAGAAACCTGTATTTAAAAAATACTTAGGATCTCACTTGATCACTACACAGTTTTATGAGGTCAGCATTATCTCGCTTTTACAGATGAGAAAACAGTCTGTAACTAGAATGTGCCAGAGGTAGCATTTGAACCCAGATCTGCCTGCCTGCTGGGCCATAAAAACAGGTTGATGACTCTTACAGTTTTGTTTTTTTACCCTAAGTGAAGCGCTGATTCGTTCATCTTGAAGGTCCTTTCAGATTCTAACTCTGTCACTCTATGAGTATTCGTGGCGCGTGCTCGGAAGAGGTGTGGACCAACCTGATATTTGCCTTCAGAAGATGAGACACTTGTGTGTGAGGAAACAAAGTGCTTTATGATTGCGCGTCCAAGCTGAATGGTAGGATTAATGGGATTTTTTCATAGGTGATTTGAGCGTGGACTGAAAGCATAGGAATACTCCAGAGAGTAAGCAGCTCCCTAAGTCAGAGGACTATTCCTAGCAGTGAGGGGGTGGGGGACTCCCTCACCTGGCCGAGCCCCATTTCTTTGCACACCAGCTCAGTTTGTGGGGTTGGCCCTGTGCAACAGTGGGCTGGTGGCTGTCACGGTGGGGCTGGCCCAGAGGCTCCTGGCGAGTTCTGTGTTCAGAAGGGTTGTCTTGTATGTCAGCCGTCACAGTGACTGGCCAGAAGATTTTGCCACTCTGCTTATTGGTCTCCTGTCTTTGGTATCCAATGTAGGTTGTTTTTGCTAACGCAGCTTTGACCTTCAAAGACAGAGGCAAGGAGGCATTCATTTCCTATGCTTGTTTTCTTTTCATGTAAAATCTTTATTTTCTGCATGAAAGGAAACATTGTTGGCCTCCCAATAAGCAAAGTGTTGCTTGATAACGGTTTTCAGTGAATGCGTTTGCTGTGGAGAGCCGTGTTGGAACTGTCGCGGCTCAGTGAGTCTCCAGGGAGATGGAGTGTTGGTTCTGTTGGGAAATCTTTGGCCCCTGAGACTTTTGACAGTTGGATGTTTACAGTAATTACAGGGTTCTCCGAACAGTGATGAAGATGTCCCTTATGGGCTTCAAGTGACAAAAACTTCTAGATTTTAAAGACCTGTCCGGCAGTCCTCCTGTGCATTTCATCTGCCACTCTCTCTTACGTTTTCGTTCCTTTGCTTTTGCAAACCAAAGGCTTCATCTGATCTGTGAGAGGTTTCCTCGAATTTCCTAAAGAGAGTGAAAGTGACATAAAAGAAAGTGAGAGCAAAACTGGGGTGGGGAGCAGATGCCCTAGCCTTTTTGTTTCTTTAATTTTTTTGATAATGATCTGCAGAAGGCAAAGAGCCTCTTCTACCATATATTTCTTCCTCTGTGAATTTTCAGTCTCTTAAAATGGAGGTGAGCGTTGTCTTGCTTTCTTTCCTTTTGTGATGACTTTGTTGCTGCTCCTGTCCTGTTACGTGTTAAACAGCAGCTGCTTTTTTACTTTGTTAAGGACCTGAGTGGAATCCTAGAGCTCAGTGTCCCTAAGTAGGGCTACAGAAAGCAAGTGAACCCCTGGGATAAGCTCTTAGGGGCAGTGCTCAGGTTTGTAAAGCTTTAAAGGCAAATCGGCTATTTGAAATAGCGGTGGACTTTTCTTTAGGACTTGCAGTTTTAGCCAAGATAAAATGTAAATCTGAAAACAAAGGACTCCTTCAAGCCAGCTGGCTAGCCCCAAATCTCTGCAGGAGAAGTGTCCCCGCTGCTGCCTCAAACCTGGACACCAAGTTTAGGCTCCGTCACGGCCCAGCTGTCAGCACTGGGTAGGGCACAATCTCAGCGGGGACCTGCTTCGAGAGCAGGGCAGGGTGGTCTGTTAGCTGCCAGCCGGAGAGCGAGACCTCAGCCGGTACTTGGGTGTACAATCTGCACCCAGCTTGTGCTTGCCTCTTCAGCTGTCGGTTCTGTAGGCTGGGTGTCTGGGCTTCGGGAACACACCCCTGATTCTGGAAATGAATTAGAAATAACCTCCTCCACCAGAGCGCCTCTTACATGGAGGAGAGAGGGGGCACCAGCAGGAAATATCATCTTCTTGGTCCAGGGACACCTGGGGTCTGTCCTGCAGTGACACTGTAAGTCCCGCTCAGTGGTGTTACTGTCACCGCAGCAAAGAGGACTCTGATGTCATAGAGTCCGCAGGCTTCTGCCCTTTTGGGGCAATGCCCAGTAGCAGTTTACTTTGCTTGGAGTGACTGAGGGGCATCGTTACCCCCTTGATGGCCGTTCCTTCTTGGAGTCCTCCTGCTTGTAAACATTCCCTTCTGATTCCTGCTGTTTTTCCTTTTACCTTTTTCTGTGTGGCAGCAGCAGTTTCTGCTACCAAGGTCATTGACTAGCAATTACATTAAGCCTGTAGGAGAGGTAAAGATAGTTCATTCTTTCCTGGTGCTTGGGCTTAGTGGTAAGTAAAAAACTCTCCACGTGAAGCTGGCTGACTCTCTGAGCCTTGACTGCTGTCTTTGGGGATTGAAAATCACTATGAGTTTGAAAGGTAGTTTTAGAATTTTGCCGTTTGATTTTTTTTTTCTTTTACTTTTTGAAAGATCATCTTTGAACAAAATACAATACTAGCAGGAGTTAGGTTTTGGTAATCTGTTGACAGCTGAATTGGGTATTTCGGTGTGTGAGGCTGTAAGAAGACTGCTTCAAAAAAGAGGAAAGAAATCAAATGATAAAACACCTTCTAAAAGACCAAGTAAAATTCCATACTTTGGAGTCGACATAAAAAAAATGTAGGTAAATTATTTGTTGGTTGAGGAATTTTAAGAGGTGGTGGAACCCAGCCATCTGCCGCCAGCACTCTTGATGTCCTTGGGTGGAACACGGTCGGGGCTTGGTCACGGGTGGGCCGATACTTTGCTGCGGAGGGTTTTGGGGAGTTTGTGCCACGCTGGCAGGGCCCCTGGTGTGAGTGTCAGGACTCTGGGTTCTTCTTGACTGTCCCTCCACTTGTTACATGGCAGGAAACAGGGCACCCCAGGACCCCCAAACCTGCTCACTCTAAATAGATTCTTACCATCCACTGTATGAAGTGGATGGAAAACCTTTCATGGAAAGGAACCGTAAGACAATTAGGGTGCGACAAAGAAAAGACAAAGAATTTAGTTTCCAAGTCCAGTACCTTAAGTTACCCATCCCCTCGTGGGTAGATGCCCAGCCAGACAGGGTTGGCCCAAAGCAGGGCCTCTGAGGCCCGAAAGCTGCCACAGTCTAGGGCACCTTCTGGTGGGAACCATAGGAGAGGGGGCAGAAGGGGTCGGGTGAGTCTGGATGGAAAAGAGCAACATTAAAATCAGATAAAAGCTGCCACTGTCAGCGCCCCCCAAGGGCCTCTCACCCGTATCGCTTTCAGCCAGTCCAGAACCAAGAAGTGCAGCTCTACGTGCCTCGCCTGGTCTCCTTCTGGCTCTTCATCCTGTTTCCTCCCTTCTCAGTCTCCTCTTCACCTTCTCCTCGTCCCTGCTCAGCTCCACCCTCCTTTGGGTGGGGCAAGGGACCTGGAACCTCCCCCTTTCCTGGGGACCTCCCTGTTACACATCTTGATCTTTTGGCTTTTTTAAAAAAAAGGTTTATTTTATTTACTTATGCATATAAGAGGTGGTGTATAGGCGAGAGGTGTGGGGTGGTGAGAGGGTTCACCAGAGACAGAGTGGGGAGCAGAACAGGCGGATCTACTGAAGTACACTGCTGAGGGGAGCAGCGGGGAGACAGGAGAGGTCTGCTGCACCATGTGGGAAGCTCCTTGGCCAGGCATTGAGCTCGTGCTGCAGTGGCTGCTGATAGCTTCACAGTGCTGAGACTTAACCCCTTGCTCCACCAGGGAGGCCCTCTTTTGACCTTTTGATCCTAGGTTTCTCATCTGTAAAATGGAGACGGATGGGTACTACATCTAAATAGACCTAAACATTCTGGCTTAACCTTCCTGGGCGTATCCCTGGGAGGGGGATCACTTGGGGAACTTCTCAGTAGGCCTCCTTTTTGGGAAATAAATCTTAATTTATTGTTCATCTTAAGTAATTTAGTGAATGTATCAGGAAGGGCTTAAGCAGAATTGGTGGGGAATTCTAGTCTCCAGCACCCTGAGAAGTGCCTGGCTCGGATTTGACACTGAAGAATTTGTTGACTGAAAAAAGAAACAAGTCTTTCTAGAGCTTTCGAAATACACCCTGCATGGAATACAATGGAGGACAAGGCCCACTCCCCGCCCTGCAGGAATTTCTAATCTATTTGTGAGACAAGCTATGAATGCAGGAGATATGGTAGGTCCTCTGTGATTTACTGTCAAGTTAGCAATACTATAACAGGGTGGTCCCCAGGAAAAGGGGAGGTTTTAGGTTCCCTGCCCCACCCAAGGGAGGGTAGAGCTCAGCTGGAAGAGGAAAGAAGGGAGAGAGGAGACTGGAGAATGTAGGAAGCTGGTTGGAGAGCAAGAAGGAGGCGCTCTGGAGGAGGCACAAGGACCAGAGAGACACGTGAAGAAGCTTCGCTCGCGTCTCCGTCCTGGACTGACTGAGACAGACGTGGGTGAGAGACCCGTGGGGAGGTGACAGTGGCAGCTTTGATCTTGATTTTGATTTTGCTCTTTTCCTCCCAGACTTGTCTGACTGTTTCTGACCCTTTTCTATGGGTCCCCACCAGAAGGTGCCTTAAAATTGTGGCAGGCTTTCGGACCTTGCCTTGGGCCAATCCCGTTTGGGTGGACTTTTACCCACCAGGGGATGGGTAACTTTGGGTGCATGATTTGGAATCTTTGTCGTTTCTGTATTGCATATTAATTGTATTAAAGTTATTTTCCATTAAAGATCTTACATGTCTTGTCTTGATGCGGCGGATGGCAGAACCTGTTTAGAGCAGGCAGGTTTGGGGGTTCTGGGGTGCCCCTCTCCCTACCCTGTAACGATACAGGCAATAATGGCTTTAGAGTTCAGGCTGAGAGCACCTGCCAGGGAAGACCCGTGGGTTTCAGGTGCTGCCAGAAAAACCAGGATTTAAAGGAAGAACAGAGATGGGGCTGCACTTAGACATCAAGTGAAACGAAACACTGGAAGCACCGCTCCTCCCTGCCTGCCCGCCCCGAGTTCGGATGTCAGCTCCTGTTTCTTGTTAGATGGGTTTCCAGTTGGGCCTTGCTCCTGGGGCCCCGACCCACCAGGACAGTGGTTCTGTGTCAGCTGAGGAGCACACAAACAGAGCAGCGGCTTGGTCACCTGAACTTAGAACATTTCCAGGGCTGTGTGTTCTTTACAATTCCTTGATGTCTGTTTTGAGCTAAATAATTCATTCTGGCAAGCGCTTCGTTTACAACAGAGAGGGAGCATGTTCGGGGGAGGGAGAAGAAAAGAGCCTTTGATTCCTTTGAGTTCCAGCAGGAGGGCCAGGCCGCCTTGGGCTAGCTTCTTATTTTGGACTTTGGAAACCATCTTAGCCCAGCTGTGGGAGTGCCAGCCAGAGCTGGAAGAAAGAGAATATGGCCCTGGATGTGTTCTCTGCCATCCGCCACGGGGGGGCCAGCCCTCCCTCCTTTCTGTCCCTTGCATGGATGGGGTCTCGACATCCCCCAAGCTGGGGGCTCCAGCCATTGGAACTGAGGTCCTCCTGTCTCCATGGCTGCTTTTATCTCAGCCTGAACTTACCAAGTCACAGGTCTCTTTATTCTGGCCCCTGCCTTGGGCTACCAGCATGAATCAAATTCAGTTTTTTTTCTTGTTTATGTTACTGGTGTGGGGAGGTGGGGAAGTGGCTCATTGTACCAAGGATTTTCACTTTTATTTAAAAAACAGGAGCCTGTGGGCCTCCCTGGTGGCACAACGGGTTAGGTCTCGGGTTAGGTCTCGGCCTCTGAAGCTGTCCGCAGCCAATGCAGCAGGAGTTCCGCCCCAGGCCTGGGGAGCTTCCCACATGGCGCCCCAGACCTCTCCTGCCTCGCCCGCTGCTCCCCTCAGCAGTGTACTTTGGTTGAATCCTCTCACCCCCCACACCTCTGGCCTGTACCCCAGTTCTTGTGTGCATAAATAAATAAATCTTAAAAAAAAAAAAAAAGAGGAGCCTCTTCAGTTGCCAATGAGATGGCCAGGAAACCCTTCAGAATTGTAGCTGGCCACTTAGGTCTGTGGAATTACTGGGAAAAGCCGTTTTAATTGCTGAAAGTTTTGGACTATGCCAGCTTGTCTTTAAATCAGACCTTCTGCCTTCATGGAGAAAAAGAATCTTCAGTGTTTTAAGCTATTCTTTTGTTCTTAGAAGCAAAGTTGCCTGTCACCGAAGGGAAAGATTCCCAGGCTGAAGGCTGCAAAGTCAAAACCCTGAGGCCTCCCCTCTTCCGCAGCCCCGACTTGCCCCCTTCTGCAGCCGGCTTTGTAGAGAGTGGTTAAAACTGTCCCAAAATGCCTGCTGGTCTCCTCTGTTCCTCTCCCTCTTGAAGCCTCCTGATTATAGCAGTGGCTGCCAAGCCCCAGCCCTCAGTTTTATCTGGAACAAAAATTTTCCATGTGATCGTTTTTAGCAGCGTTCTGACATGCAAACCGCACAGAGAGGTGAGTGGCAAGGGGGCAGAGCTGCGAGAAGGGCAAAGGTGATTTTTAATTTTTTCTGCCGTCTCATTGTTCTTTTCTTTTTGTGTGTTTCAGAAATTTTTATCATACTTCTAAAATGGGTTCACTTTTATTTTTACATACTGGAAAGAATGCCAGATTTGCCACAAGTTTCTCTAAGGGGGACTGTTTTTTTTTTCTTCGTAGCTTTTCACTTCGAATTCAGACTTGGCCTAGGTAATTCCCTGTGTGTTCAAGAAAAACAGTGTCCTAAAAGGAAAAAAATAAATGGTTACATTGTTCCATGAATTAAAAACAATATACCTAGAGTCCAAACATTTCTTTTCAATGTAAAAAATTTTAGGTCTCTTTTTTTTTAAAGGAAGAAAAATACTCAACTTTGCTTTAACTAGCCTATTCATTGTTTTCCCTTTCCTTTTAAAATCTATTTTCCTCTGTTTTGAGTCATGTAGTTGACTTTTGTTTTGAAAAGTTTTATATGGTTGTTTTTTTTTTTTATAGAACTTTGGGTGGCTTGGGGAGGCCTCTGTTTTTGCTCTGCTCCCTTCGTAGTCCTCTGTGTAACAAGTGTGGCCAGCGACATCCCAAAGTAGCATGTCCAGTTTTTCACATGACCGTTCTTACTCCCTTTTCTCTAGAAAGGGGAAGTTATTTATGCCCCTTATGGGGTAATTTAGAGCAGGACTAATGAGGTTCCACTCTGCTTGGAGATTTTTTATCCCTGGTGAAATGCGATTTTCAGTCACTGCTGCATTGGGCAATGTGGTTAGGCCACTTTCTGTCGAGCAGAACTCCTCCCTGAGATGACTACCTGATTAAAGAATTAAATACCTGGTGTGCTTTCTCAACCCCTGTCCATCACGCATTCCCATCAGTGCCCTGGCCAGAGGTCGTGGCAGCCCCGATGGAAGTTTCTAGGTGGAGAGATGAGCACTTGATCAGCAGAGCAAAGAGCTTTCATCTCCCAGTCTGGGAAGAGAAATAATACCTGGTCGAATGTTGCCTCTCGTGTTTTGAATTCCAATGGCATTATGTAGTGATTGGTGAGGAATGATCACCCCAGTCTATCAGGGAGATACTATCTGAACCCCCTGCTCTCTGGCCAAGTTATAATTGACCCTAAAGTTGTGTAGGAGAACTGGATTTTGCAAGTTCTCCCTGACCATGTCAGGTTTAAATGTTTGAAGTTCTGAGAAAAGGTAAAAGGAAATACTGAACTAGTAAGAATGTGAGACATTTGGGGGCCTCCCTGGCGGCTCAGGGTTTAAGGTCTTAGCACTATCAAGCTATCGCCAGCCACTGCGGCAAGAGTTCCATCCTGGCCAGGGAGCTGACCCACATGGCGTAGCAGACCTCTCCTGTCTCCCTGCTGCCCCCCTCAGTGATGTATTTCCATAGATCCGCCTATTCTGCTCCCCACTGTGTCTCTGGTGAATCCTCTCACACAAACCCCCAGCCCCGCACCTCTGGCCTACACCATAGTTCTTATATGCATAAATAAATAAAAGTAAATCTTTAAAAAAGAAGGTAAGACATTTGGGAACATAGTTTGTTCCTGCTGATGCTGTCACATAAAGCCAGTGCCTTCTGAGTAAAATTCAGTGGTCATATAGGTCATTTATCTCTAAAGACAAGGGCATGAAATTCAACCAGTGTATTCTTTTTTCCTTTCTCTTAATTTGAACATCCAAATAGCCAAAACAGGAAAAGCAGGCCTAATATATTTTAATTTTTAATATTTTTAGGTGATTCTTAGCATGACTTGCACTATACACAGTTGAAGGTGTATATAGATGATCTGTTTATAAAGAAAATTGTGGCCTCATTTATCATTCTTTGGTGTTAGTAAAAGGATATTAATTTCCCAGGACAAAGATGGCATTTGTTCTCTGTGTCTGAAATGTACCGTGTGGTACCTTGCTCAGTTCCTTAAATAGCTTGACCAAATACTGGTAGAATTTCAAGCTTAAAATTATAAATCATCTTACAATGTTTCTCAACCTTTCTAACCCATTTCTATCTCACGTTGTTTGAATGCCCTTTGGCTTTCCATCCCATTTTATTTTCTGCAGTTTGCTTCACAACAATAATAGCTAAATTGAATCTCTTCCAGTTACACAGATATCCTTCCCTAGTCAAGACTCAGCTTCTTCATTTTACAGGGAATGAAAATTGGCCTCTGGGAGACTAAGTGATTTGTCCAGGTCATACAGTTAACCAGCTGCTCCGGCCGGGCCACACCCCCAGTTATCAGGTCCAGTCCCCCACGCACCCAGGGAATGAACCCCCACTATGAACAAGGGCCCCAGGAGAATTCAGAGGAAGCCCCCCAAGAGAGCCCTGTTTTCATCCTTCATGATCCCTGTGCGCCTGGAGACGTGGGCAGCAGGCAGTGCAGGCTGGACTGATGGGTGTGTGCAGCTGGAAGAATTCTGCAGAGAATTCGGGGGTTCCATGTATTTCTGCTGAAGGTGCCAAGAGAGATCGCACCAGGACCTGAAAAGATGGAATCGATTTTCAAAGATGAAGCTGGAATGAGGGTCTTTCTATTCCTCCCTTTCCACCCTCTTGAGAGGGTGGTGTACACTCACTACTCCCCCCCTTCCTTGCCTGACACCCCCAATTCATAGTGGGGCCCAACCTCGGGTCCTATTCCACCACCTTGTCTCCTCGGCTCCCACTGAGGTTCTCAGGGGCTCCTAGTTCCCAAGTGTAGCAGAACAAGGGTTTGGTTCTTACTTTTCCTGAAACTCCAGCCTACATCGGTGGGCGTAACCAGCCCCTCTTCGCAGGCTGTGCTCTTCCCTATGCCTTCCCCGGTGACCTCCTTTCCCATTGCACGCCGTGGCTGGCTCTTCCTCTTTCGTGAGTTCCTGACCTTGTTGCAGATTTGCTAAAAGCCCTGGGATCTCAGTTTCCACAGAATTCTTAGAAACGCAAGCACAATGTTATTATAACTTTGCACACTTTCTAGCCTTCAAGGTCATGCATGCATCGGTCTTCAGGGCCAGTCAAGTGCCCCTGAATTATATGCTGATATTTTGAAGACCCTGTGGCAACCCATTTCTCACTCCGCGTCTGTAGATGCGACGGCTTGGACCCCTGACCACAGGCACTCAGGACCAGTCTCCCCTGAAGCCTGGTCTCCCTGAATCTGGACCAGTATCAATAAGCCGCTCCCAGCTCTCTGCTCCACCCTCCTTGTCTTGCGGCCTAAGCCAGCGAGGGGGGGGTAGTCCCACCCTCTGTGGCAACACCCAGCAGGCAGACCTGTGGGTTTCTCTCCCCAGGCCCCCTAGGCCTGAGCGGTCCCTCTGGAGCCCCAGCGCCCTTGCTTCCTTCTGCTGCGGCAGGGTCCTCGTTCTCCCCACTTTCGTCCCTTGCTCCCCGTCCTGTCCCTGTGCAGGCAGCCAGAACGACCTTTCTGAAGCAGAGACTGGGTCACGGCGTCCCCATGTGACATCCTGCAGGGGAGGCCTTTGAGAATGCCCAGGCGCCTTCTCTCTGCTCCGGGTACTTTGTGAGGGAGGCTGTAGGGCCTCGTTGCAGATGCTTCTCCCTCCTCCCCGCCAAGGCTCTGCTGAACTCTGCTGAACCAGACGGACCTTGGATCTCTCGCTGCGGCCTTGGCCCCTGCTGTCTCTCCCCCAGGACTTCCTGGTCCTCCCTTCCATGCCTCTGCCTCTAGCTGATTCTCCGTCCCTGGGGCTTCCGGAACTCCCACCACGACCTGGCTCCCACACCAAGACCTCTGACCCTCCGTGCGCTGCAGGCCCCTGGCAGTGCTGTCATGATTCTCCTCGCTTGTTAATTGTGCTGGTGCCCTAGAGCTGGGGTGGAGGGGTCACCCTGGTACTTTTACCTTCTCGGGCTCCCTCTCTACAAGAAAAATAATCAAAACTCTGTTTTGCAACTGTATAAAGCTGACTATATTCCAACCTAGATTTACTATTATATATTCATTACCATAATATAATTTTTGTATTCAGGCTTTTAAAAATTAATAGTAAAGCACTTTCTCTGGGCTCCTAAAAGCCTTAGGCCGTGCCCAGCTTTTGGCCTCCGTGCCCCAGTGGCCTTGGCTATTGGAGGGATCTGAGCTCTTTGGAGCCGACTGGACCTCACTGGCTCTCTGACCAGCAAGGCGGGCGCCTGTTGGGCTGTTGTGTTGGGTGACAACTTGCTAGTTGACTGAAACCCTATTTTGTGTCTGCGTCCCTGGGAATGGAAAAAGCAGAGAAAACAGGGTGATAAACTTCAAAGGTATGGATTCTAGCTAGGTGAGTCTCCATGCGTGTCACTGTGTAAGAGCACAAAATCCAGAGATTTCTTGTGTCAAAAACAGGTTCCTTGAGCTGTTTTGATAATATGAATATTTCTTCATGATTTTCTTTTAAAAATTTTTTTTAAAAGATGATTTTTTTATGCATGCAAGAACTGGGTGTAGGCCAGAGATATGGGGGTGAGAGGATTCACCAGAGGCAGAATGGGGAGCAGAACAGGTGGATCTACTGAAATACACTGCTGAGGGGAGCAGTGGGGAGACAGGAAGGGATCTGCTGTGCCGTGTGGGAAGCTCCCTGGCTGGGGATCAAACTGGTGCTGCAGTGGCTCTGGATAGCTTCACAGTGCTGTGACTTAACCCCTTGTGCCACCAGGAAGGCCCCCCTCTTCATGATTTTCTGAGAAGAGCAGTGGCTTTTAGTGGGGTGGGAGATGATGTTGCCTCCACAGGGGACATGTAGGACCATTTGGGGACATCCTGGGTTGTCCCAGCTGGGGGTCGCCTGGTAGCTGGGGTGTTGCTATAAGCAACCTGCAGTGCTCAGGGCAGTCCCCACACAAATGATCCAGCCCCAAATAGCAACAGCTTTGACCCTGGCAGCCCTGGTGTGGTTCCTGATTCCCGGGCCCTACACCTGCATTATTTATTCTGTTTTTGTGCCCGGTTTCCACTCAGTCAGAGCTGGGCGCGGGTTGTGTGTGAGTGCTGGAGCCAGACATTCACTTTTCTGAGGTTTTGAGCGTCCAGGTGGGTGCTCTGTAATCTCTCCCCATTGTTGATGTGATAAACCAAATCTCTTTCAAACGGTTGATTGTTATTTAAATCATTACCCAAATAAGCATTTTTTCTCTCTCTCTCTAATCCTAGCGAGAGTACAACCGATTGTTGTCTGGGTGGGGAGGAGGGGATGCTGAGTCATTTATTCATGCTTTTTATTACCTCTTGGCTTGAATCTCCCCATTCATTGTTCGCAAGCCGCCCAGCTTGTTTACTTTTTATAAATTACATGTAATCGGCCCTCTTGCAGGTCTGGCTACTGTAATTGGCAGTAGCCACGGAGCAGGGCTGACGAGTCTGGGTTTTTGCTGAACTCTCACATTCTCTTCGGTTCCGTCTCCAGCTGGCCTGCCTCTGCCATCTGTATTTTAAAGGCAGGTGAGAGAGAACTGCCCCGTGCTCTCCTCAGATGCTTTGGGGTGATGCTGTGGGGTACTTACTCACAGCTTGCTGAGTGAGAGGCCCTGTGTGCTTTGGTTTGGGAAGAATTGAGGGTTGAGACAGTGGTCCCCAAACTCCAGGGTAACTTCTAAAATGAAGAGTGGCGGGGTCCATCCCCCTCCTGAGATTGGTAGTAAATCTAGATAGAGGTCCAGAAAACTCCTTTTTTCAAGTGAAACTGTTATAAGGCAACCCCGATACAATGGGGTGCCTGACTGTGGGTTCTTACCCGTGCGCTTAAAAAGGACTTATAATAAGAACAATTGCAGGCACTCACAAAAAGGTTAATAAAAGGGTTTATTTACAAAAGGAAGGGAAATTAAAAAATGAATAACTCGGGGACAAAAGAGAAAGTGAGGGAGAGAGATAAATCTCCAAATATGTCCTACCAGATCCAAAGAGCTGGAAACCCCAATGGCACGCTGTAGCCCGGCGAGAAGCAAGAGACCCCCAAGGTCAAAAGCCCTCCTTCTATAGCCAACATGTCTGCTTAACTCCACCCCTCAGTTTCCGGTAATCCTCTCTTCTGGATGATGATGGAATTCTGGGATTCGTAGCCCTAGGGGTCTTGGATATCTCTGGCTTAAGGTGGGGGTCCATAACCTTCCTGTGGAGTTTGTTGCAGACGTCCTTTTTTCCCCCCAACAATTCCACTGTAGGTGGGTTGTCCTGACGTTGTGTTGTATGTGGGGAATTGCTGAGTTGAGTGTGGAGGGAAAGGAAACCCTGTGTAAGCACCTGCCTGTCAAGCATGGGCTGGGAGGCAGGGGCCCAAGCTCTGGAGTGGACGCTTCCTGTGAGCTAGGGAGAGATGCAGTGATGCTTCCAGTGTTTTCTTGCTGTGATTTCGACCAAAGCGTCCCTTAGAGAGGGCTTATTAAAGAATGATAAAGGTGAAAAGGAAAGATTCAGAAAGGTCAGACTATGAGAAAGGAACTCAAAAGACATATTAAAGCAAGGAAGGTATTATGCAGGTATCGGGTTGAAAAAGAATGTGTGTTCGTGAATCAAGACTTTGTGAATGGCTTAAGGAAGAAGAGGAGAGATGAAAGAGGATTAGATCTTCCAGCTAAGTTCTGGTTATTCTGGTTATTGGAGCAGAGAGCAAAGTCCAGTCCAGATTTAGTTCTGATTTCATGTTTTCTTTTCATGTATTGTCTTTTTAAATGTCCTGCTGAGTCTGGTTTGCCCTCAATTTTAGATGAGATGTGGTTGGGTTGTAAAGAGTACCCAAGAGGAGTTCTGCTTGACTAATGAAGTTCTCTTGTTTTTAAAGTTTCTCTCCCCCTTTCATTTTGTAATCTGATCTCTTTTAACCCAAATTTTGATATTAGTCCATTTTAGAGAAAGAGAGCAAGAGAAAAACAGACATGCGTATTTTAGAAAACTGAAAATCCCAGCAGAGGACTAAAGGATTCTTATTTCCATTGACCTACTGAGCTTACTGTACTTCTAGAAAGCTATCTTTTTTTGGACATTATTTCCTTCAACTACTTGATAAAGAGATCTTGCTACCCTCCCTCCTGTCTCCCCCCCCAAAAAAAATTTAGGAAATAAACTTATAAAACGGCAGATATCGTCAGCCTCTGCTAAATCACCCTTTACCCTGCCTTCACCATCTCCACTTGCTAGGAACCAGGGGTACTTTTCAATTTTCCATCTGAATGTTTCCTCCTTCCCTTGCTTTCTGTGGCCCTTTATATCCTCTCCCTTCTCCATTTGTTTACGGGGGATAATTCAGTCTCTTAGACACTACGCTCATCTGTCCACAGAATCTTCATATCTGCTTTGTAAGTGTTGAGTATCATCATCGTTATTATAGGAACTGTCTGCCACACCCTCCTCTCTCACCAGCCGTCCAGGTTGGTTGGACTAGTAGATCTCTGCTCCCGAAGCAACTGGAAGGGCCGCTGTGGGTGCTGGAGACCCAGAACCAGCTCCTGCCTTTAGCCTTGGGAACAAGGCTCCTGTGCCTCTCCCCGCCTAAGAATTGACGGCTGGGCTCTAGGCACTGAAGATTCGGCTCTTCATTACAGGTGACCCCTTTCTTTGCTCTCTGGCATACTTTAAGCCACATACTTGGTAGGGCTCTTCTTAGGAGTCTTAATATTTCTAATTCTTTCTCCACATTTTTTTCTATTGGTTAATTCTAATTTGTATGCTGTCTAACACAGTGATAGATTTTTCCAATGATATTTCTGTTTTCTGGAAACAAGAGTAAATGCTCTTAGGGAGAACCATCTCATTGAGTGGCCATCCATGCATTAAAAAAAATCTCTGGCTTATACTTTTTCAGGGAAATATTTAAAATTTTCTGGATGTAACATAGAAAAAAAGTTCTAAAATACACTAGAGAAGCAGATTAATTGTCCTTTCATAAGTTACTAAAGGGAAATGTTGAACATATTTATGATTTATCATTGACCTTACTGTATGTATTATGCTTTATTCTATTTTTACATTTACTTATATTTGAATAAAAAATGCACACAGATTGACTCAAAATTTATAGTAAATTGGCACTTCATTTCTGTTTCAGATTATTATTATTTTTAATACTCAACTATAATTTAAATATTTAATATTGTCCTACTTATTTCACTAATTCTTAAACAACTGGAAGAAAATTTTCTAAGGAAGATTTTACGCATACCAAGTTTTTTAACAATCTGTTGCCCTGGCCCTCAAGTTGGAGAAATAGTTACAGGTTGATAAGCCCCTGCTCTTACTAAGTGAGAGAACTTGGAACATGGGTGTTGAAGTATTTTCAGTCTTTCAAATAAGCTTCTAGCCTTGAAAACACTCATGTCTGTTTTCCAGAACCTGTTGTGTTTCAAAAGCATGTGTTTCCCGAGCAGAATAAATTTTCACAACTTTTGAGATTTTGATCGAAATACTGAAGAAGAAAATGACTCGAGATAAAATAATTAAAACCAGTTTCTCTTAAGGTAATGAAAGGAGAAGGACCTTTCTGCCTCTTCCTATTAATGAGAAAAGCGAGACTCCCAGAACAAGGGCCTCGGAAGTGGGTCCAGTGCCAGTGGCTTCAGCTCAGACTTCCCTGCCAGCTCAGAGCGCTCCCATCTGCCACCGGCCTCCCTTTTCATTGGGTAGGGGTAACTTCTAAAATCTTAAATAAACCCTTTCACACTCTAAGAGCATTTTAGCTGCCCCTCCAACAGAGGCAATGTCATAAATTCACTTCAACTTCTCTTTTGAAATTTTTTAACTTTCATTGTGACAAAATGCGTAACATAGAACTGACCATCTCACCCAGTCAGGACTGGGCAGAATGGGCACCGTGCTGAGCGCCCTGCCTCTCTGGGACTTCTATCTCAGCCCTGTCCCTGCAGCACTGGGAATATCTAAAGGGGCGTCAGGCGACACCTTTTGGAAGAGCCTGCACCTCACCTGTGTCTGCTGCAGTAGGAAGTCAATTACGTGGGATTTGCTCACCTGATCCACGAAGATCCTCCTTCATTGCACATTTGGAAATTCCACACCCCTTTCTGCCCTGAGGGAAAATTCTTTCCTGGTCCCAGATTTTGGGCTCAGTTTAATCTCCTGCATAGGAGAGTGATTCATGGGGCGTGGGGAGAGGGGACAGATAGGGGTGTGTGTGTGTGTGTGTGTACACTCCCTTTTTCACCTCCTTCCTCATATTTAAATGTAAAGTACTGGATTTTGCCTTCCTGCACTAGGTCTGGTGATCTGGAGACTAATGTGAGGGGTGGGGAGTCTGAGTTTTGGGGGGAACCACCACTTTCTGTTCCACTGAAAAGGAAGCTACATGGCCTGGGTTTTAAAATTCAGACTATGTGTGGAATGTCTGTGAGAGTGAGGAAACACTTTAAAGTTGGGCAGGTGGGGTAGGTGGGGGCAGGAAAGGAAGAAAGAGCAATGCACATTTAAGGAGAGTGGTTTTGTGGCGTAAATCTGGAAGTTTTCGGAAACTGTACCACGCAAAGCTGAGTAATGAGTGACTTGGTGATTTATTTGTGTACACCAAAGAAATAGTTGATTTGGGGCCAAAGAGCTATTGGCCAGCAGGTGTATGGATAGAAAACAACTGAGTTCAGCCTTTGATTCCAGTTCTCATTGTGTATACAAGGTGTGACCATTCCTTCCATTTTTTCATCTGTAGAATGAAAAAGATTTCACTGGGAAATTGTTTTTAAAAGACTGCTGTACCTTTAAACATCTTCAGGTTACTTTGAAGATAGTATTTGGAGAATGTACACCGCTAATGCTCTTGTTTTCACACCAACAGAGGAATATGGGATCCAGCAGGACTTGAACATTGACAGAGTTGTTTTGAAAGACAGCATAATTTTCGGCAAAACCACTCTCCCTAAATGCGTTTTTTTCAATCAGCAGTGGCTCTGCCATCACTCGGTAATCTCCCCTTGCTGGTGTTTGGCACGCCTGTCTTAACCTGCACAGGTTCAGTTCACACAAAGAAAGGGAAGGTGGGGTTCCTAGTGGGACTATGCTAGCCTCATTAACATATTTCGAATAACTGTATTTGAATATTTGCCAGCTCAGTCAGGTTTTGGAGGCCTGCCAGATGAGCAATGGGAATTTCTGAGAGGCGTGTCGGGATTTGAGCCTGTAAACTTGCTACTTTTTCTTCTTGGAGGAGAAAGGTTCTGGAAGGGGCTCTGTTGGATCTGGTCCTCACCCTCTGAACGGAACAACCTTTTAATTCTGCAGAAATTTTGAATCTTCTCTTCCACCAGCCTCTTACCTTTTTTTTTTTTTTTTTTAATAACAGTGCCTTTTACATAGATCATGATTTTCGTTTCAGGTGTACAGTCACCACCTGTCTGCTTTTTTTAGAATATGGACTGGTCTCAGAAACACCTTCTGGTAATCTCTCCTGGGTGAGTTTTCGTTCCTCCTCAGCCTGTTTTGGATCTTTGCAGAGCTAGTCCTGTAGCTCCTGTGAACCAGCTGAGCACCTCTTCTGCAAGCTTATCAAGTGAGTAGTGTCTGGAACCGGACAGACAGGATTAACTAGGTGGCTTGGAGTCGACTCCTACCTGTGGGATGCTCAGGTCACTAAGGTGCAGTCTGGTTCAGCTCTGTCGTAATGAAATGATCTCTAAGAGGCTCCAGTTTTGTGGCCGGTGCCCTTGTCTGTCCAGAGGTGCTTTTTTGACTTTGCGTTGACACCTGCGTGGCTGAAAGTACTTTGGGTTTTGAAACTAGGCAAGGGAGTTGTCTGTTCAAACCAGGGGTTTTCAGATATTTGGATGTCCTGGGTTTTCAGGGTGAGAGGATGAGGCAGCAAATGTACCGAGTCTCATTTTGGGGAACAGGTCAGGGTTGTATCAGAATCATGGGGAGCTTTTAAAGTCCCATTTCCCTGGATGTATTTTTCTGATGCGGTAACTCAGGGAAGGGTGGGAGGTGGCACCTGAGTCTGGAGGGGCTGAGCTCTGGTGTTGTCACCTGTGGGATGGAAAGATGTATCTTGGTGACACCAGCTCGATGGACTTCTGGGAATTACCTTGAACGTGCAATTGATAGGATTCCCGAGAGGGCTTTTTCCCCCTTCTTGGAGTTTTGTGAGTTTTTCTTTTCTTTAACTTTTCAAATGTAGTTCTTAAGATTCACTATAAATGCACAAATATGGAATGTCAAAACTGGGAAAGAATAAATTTGATCCTGGCTCTGTCGTAAAGAACTTGAAAAAGAAATGAAAACCTAGACAAGAGTCCTAGTACATTAAACCAAACCCTGATTTTTAGTAGGTATTGTAATGTGCACATTTATTTACATTTCCTATGCTAATCATGTGTGTATATAAATATGTGTGCTTTTAAATTTGTAGACTGAAGGCATTAAAGCCAACTTAGTTTTGTTGAACACTGATTTACTTGTAATTTTGTCAGTGCTGTGTGTGATTATATTTACATGATCATGTTAACTAATTATATAAATACAACTTTGATTCTTCATAGCTTTTTTTTTTACAGTTGATTTGTAACAGCCTGTTTAAAAGAAAGTACCTGTAGATGATTGTAATCATGTAATTCATGAAGCAGTGTAGGGTAATATCTTTGATGATCATTTCAGCATTTTGCTTATATCATAGAATGTTGGATATTGTACTTGTGGAGCTACTCTACTGTGTTGGGTTGTTGTATTGTAGGAATACTCAGGGAATGTTGCCAGTTTCACTATGAAGTACATCTTCACCATCTTTGAGGGTGGTAGATAGAAAAACTATTTCTCAAACAAGTAGATGCATGAAACCAAAACAATATTTTCAATTCATGCAATGCTAGCGAAGCTTGCATTCTGCTGCTAGTTCCACATTGAGGCTGATAGTGTATGCGTGCGGGAAGAAGATAGGAAGTGCTGGTGATCTCTTCAGAATGAGTTAGTATTTTTAAGTCCAAATGTGAGTTATTCAGAAGGGATACCTGATTTTCAAAATTGAAACGAAGTGTAAAATAAGGACTTTCGTGTCCCTTTTGATTGAGTGACTTCAGAGTTGGTTTTTTAGGGGTACATAGGATTGCTTTTGTATTGTTTCTGTGTTCTCTATATTTTAGTCACAAAGGGCTAGGACAGAAGAGTGAGCAAGAGGCTGCCTTCAGGTGTTGTGAGGTTTAGCTCACTTCACCATTGCTCCAGCCTTGTGCTGCTGCCTGCCGCGCCTGACTTACTTACGTGTTATATAACCCAGACTGGCTCGTCCTGTTGGGTAGGTTTGTTACAAACTGCAGAGCGAAGTCAGTGTGTGATAACATTTTAAATGGCATCAGAAGCTTGGGAGTCCTTGAGGAGGGATGCAGTGGAGGCCCACAGCTGTCAGGTGCACCCAAGCTGGCTTCCTTGGCGGTCACTTCCGGTTTCACTGAGTAACAGGAAATAAATGTGAAACTATAGTAACAGCTGGCCAGGGACCACTCCTTTATCCAGATGACATCCAGCTTGCCATGTTTTATGTTAGCCACGTTTGATACTGAAAGTAGATGTTAACTGTGGCCTTTAGTGAGTTTTGTACATGGGCCAAAACCAACAAACCTAACCGGTGGAACAGTTTTCATCTCGCTGTGTCCAGGATGAACACAGCGAAGGGGGAAGGTAACTAGCCCAGTCCCATTCCTCTCCTCCCTCCTCGTACTTCGTGGTGACCTATCTCCTGTCTGCCCACTGCGGGGCAGTGGACATCAGGTACCTAACATCCCGAGCTGCGGGGCCACTTGATTTCTAAAGCATCCCCTGTCCTTAGCTGCTTGACAATGGAAAGATGAGCCTTGTTTCGTGAGTGAGCCTCTCAGCGCTCTGTGGGCCTGTGGTCCTGTTCACGGTTGAGTGAGTCCTTCTCACATTCACTAACCATCGTGCCCCCAGCTAGAAATCAGGGGGCCATGAGGGGTGTGGCAGTATTTCTGGTACTGCCTCTCCCCCCACCCTCCCAGGGCGTCTCAGACTGGCAGAGGTTCCAGTTCCAAAGGGTGTTTCCTCCCCACCCTGTCACACCTGCTGTGTCTCATCTTCACCTGTTTCGATCTCCACAGAGACTGGAAACCTGACTTGGAAAATCTCAGGTTAACAGCAACCTACTTTTTCCCTGTGAGTCAGCCTTTGGTCAGATATTCCCGAAGTGGTTCTCACTTCTCCAGGTCAGGCAGGTTGCAGCCTGCGTGGTTTTGAGGACCTCTGGTTCATAATGATTTTTGGGAGAAGAGAAAATGGCTCTCGCTGAGGTGGTTCTAGACTCCGTGGTCATGTGTAAATGATCCAACCGCAAATGATCTGGCTTGAAGAAACTTTTTTGTCTAAGTGGACCTGCCACTCTGTGTCCAGGCTGAGATCATGAGATTTCAGATACGTTTTCCCAGAATTCAGAACTGGAAAAATTTCCAACAGTTTGTCCTTATTCTGGTTTCTTTTTTATATTCTGTTTGCTATTTTAAATTTGCCTTTATTGTTTGAGAGTAAAAATAGCCTTTTTAAACTAACTACCTGTGTGGGATTGCCATTTCTTCCGTGGTTAACTCTTGGAGTTTATATTCAGAAGATGATAAGGTGGAAAATGCAGGATAAGAAATTCTACTTGGAAACTGCAAAAATAGCAAAAAGAAAAAAAAGTAAAGACATAGCTGGCAATATAAACCTTTTTCCTGTAAGCTCCCTTTTCCCAAACCTTTGCCATCATGTTAAAAAAGGTTTTTTGTGAGCTGATTTTTCTCAGAATCCTGCTGCTTACTTTTAGTAAGAATTATTTTTGCATGTCAAGGTTTTAGTTGTCATGTGATTTCTCTAGCAATTTGGGTCTAACCCCAAGTATGTCTTTAAGCATGGTGGCAAAAAGTTATTGATAATAAGCCAAAAGGAAAATAAATAAACGATGAACTTCTGTACAATTTGCTCAGAGTGACAAGGGGAAACTATATTACCCCTGGAGGAGACTGTTGTAGGAGAAATACCAGCTCTAATTAAAGATTAAGATAACATATGGGTGCTTACTTCCAGTTTCAGAGAGCACAGTTTTCATTTCCTCCCCCATCTTTTTCCCAGGGATTCGTATTTGTACGATTTTGTTTTTATCAAGCTAAGACAAGGCGAAACTCAGCCAGCCTCTTAATAGATGAGACCCACTATTCCTTTGGAATAATAGAGCAGAGAGATAAAAATTCAGGATTGTTGGAAGGAGCTGTGGACTTCTTGAGCAGCCTGCTACTTTAGGGACAGCCCTGGGCAGCCAGGTAACTGTGGTTGCTGTGTGGGGTATCACCAGCGTCCTGCACCTCCTAGTCTGATAGGAAAAGCGCAACGGTGTTTTAGCAACGAGAGCAGCTGGGTGGTGGGTGCACCTTATCATTCCTTTTGAGAAATGATTTCAGAAATGCTCAGTAATGTCTTACTGGTCACTCTGATTCCCTGACTCATCCGGAGGATCTTGCTGTATTTTTTGCTCGGTCAATCTTGCAGTGAGTGGCCTTTGACCAAAACTAATAAAATGTTACCTGACTTGGTAGCTTGGTCGGGATTTGTTCATTGTAAGCAACAGAAACCTTGGGCTCTTAAGGAGTTTGTGGAAGATGCTAGCTAGCTCAGGGCTCTGCAGAAGCTGAGAAACCTAGTCAGCTAGGAGACTGAACCTGCCAGGAGATTCACCCCTGCTGGCTGCTGAGAGGGACCAGAACCCAGCATCAGGCACCAGAAACACTCGGCCCGATGCAGCCACTGCCTCCTCTGGACGCCTCCTTCCCTGCTAATAGCCCAGACCCAGGTTTCTTGTAACTGCTTGAGATTCAGAACTTGGGGTGAATTTATTTGGTGGCACCGGTGTACCTGATCACATGCCTGCCCTCTGTTGCACAGGCGGCTAAGAAAACAATGATCTGGAATTTTCTGCTTTTGTTGCGTTAGGGTTAATGATTTTCCCAGCGCCAGAAAGGGAGTTTCCGATGTAGAACGACCCAGAGGAATCCTTTGTGTCTCTCCTCCTTGGCCACCTGGAGGTTGTGGTGGAGAGATGAAAACACCCACCAGGGCTGCTCTGCTGCGGTACTGAGAAGGTCTGCTATTAGTAGCTACTGGGGGCAGGGGAAGTGTCCCCCAAGACCCATGGCTTCTCAGTGTTTTCACAGCAGCAGCCTCCGTAACATCCTCAGAGCAGGTGCTGTTTGCTGAACAGCTGGTTCGTTCTGGGTGGAAGGCTTTTTGTTGTTTTTTAAATTTTTGGATCTACACAGCAACCTTGAAAAGTCGACACTCTGCCCTCATTTTCACAGCTGAAGACCGAGTGCTCAGGGTCCAAGGGCACAGCGCGCATGCCCACCCCCTTTGCGCGGAGCGTGGTTTCTCTGCACAAGATGCTGTGAATGCAAGAGCCCCCCGATCTAACGAGGACGCAGCCTGGTGCTCTGCACTGTTCTGGGGAATAATCCATTACGTGTGATTTTTTTCATCAGTCGGAGACCCTCCTCGGTGCAGGAAGGTGGGGGGGTTCAGTGACAGATTCAGGGGTCCTGAGGATGCGTGTCCAGGATGCCTTGGGTATTCCTGAGGTCGTCTGGGGGGGACTTTGCAGTTAGGGAGGGGGCACACCGGGCACTGGTTTTGGGTATGGACCGGGAGAGGAACCAGCCAAAGATAGGGGTGACTGTTCCTGTGTATGAGGCGATCCAGATGGGGTGAGCCAAGGGAGCCGAGGATCATAGTTGAAGTGGGAGGGTGTGGTTGGGAGCCAGGTGCTTGGGAATCAAAACAGGACGAGGTGGCAGACAGGCTGTGGCGAGGGCTGGCCAGCAGGAGGTCACCCAAGCCTGCTGTGATTTGTAGTAGTCTCAGAATCTCCCCTCTCATATGCATGAAGGCCAGCGGTTGCTGCTTAGACCCCTGGGCTGCACTCGGGGTCACCTGCTCAGTGGACACATGTAGGTTTTATTTTTTTCTTTAACTTTTATTCTCTCACCCTTTCCTTTGTTTTCCCTCCTATCACCATCCCTTTGACTCTGCCTCCCTCTTCCTACCTCCTAACTCAGAAGCCTCACTTCCTTCACTCGTGCCCACTGGTTTGTGTAAGTATTTTGCTTCGTCTTGTTGTTCACTGTGTAAATGTCCAGTGTCTGTCTTTGTCATTCTGACCTGCTTTACTACTACCACTAGTGCTTCGTCATTTTTTATGGCTGAATAGTATTCCATGGTGTGGTTATGTTGCAGCAGAATTCCACCAGGGAAGAAGGCATCACTCAGAAAGGAGGAGGGAAGGTCTTTATTTATGCCAGCAGGCCCAGAGGAGACCTTTCTCCAAAGTCTGGGCCTGGAGCCATTGGGTAACAGAGTATGTATTCCCTCAAGCAGGGGTACAGTCAGCTGGGATGCATGAATCAGGCGTGTGGCCTTGGGAGCGTTTATCAGTTGACACTTTCATTCTCTCTCATTTCAGTTTAATCATCATTTCAGTCTAATCAGCAGGTCAGCATGACATTTTCTACTTGGTTAGACCAGCTCTTCGTGATCTAGTCCTCTGTCAGTGGCCACTTAGGTTGGACTCTGTATTCACTTCCTTTTTAAAGGATGCTTTGGTGTGGGTGGCCTTTGGGGCCACACCCATGGGTGACCAGTCTAGATGGCAGAAGTGTCTCTTACATCCCCTGTAGAGTCACAGTTTTGATTGTACAGACCATTGATCCTTCCTCAAGAATGACTTAGATCCTTTCCCCTTGTTGTTTGACATCTGCCCACATGGCAGCTGACCTGCCGTTTTCTTCCCACTCCTGCGAAATCTTCCAACCACTTGTACTCTGTTGCCTTTTTGCAAATCAGAGGAGCTTCCCATCACCTTGAAGCTCTCGTTGTAATTAAATTTCAGAAAGGATGAGTGATTAAAATTGAGCTATTTATAGAATATTTAATTTCTCCCCCTTTAGAGACTCTTTAAACTACACAGACATAGGAATAAAAATAAAAGTATTTCTCTGTGGGGAAATGGGAGAGATGTTGGACTAGATTTCAGTGTCTGCAAGGTTGTCCAGAGCAGAGTCTGCCTTGGGTGGGTGCTGCCTTCCTGCCTTGGTTGCAGCCCTCTCTGTGCATCCCTGAAAACGTCACTCTTTTGCCTTTGCTCTGGGGCCCCTGGGACTTCCCTCACTCAGTCCTTTCTCAT
This sequence comes from Scalopus aquaticus, assembly GCA_004024925.1. Taxonomy (NCBI): domain Eukaryota; kingdom Metazoa; phylum Chordata; class Mammalia; order Eulipotyphla; family Talpidae; genus Scalopus; species Scalopus aquaticus. Next base: position 82,546 of record PVIJ01006084.1, read on the forward strand.
CCCTGCTATGCCCCAATGTTTGCTAGTCTGTTCTGCCCACCCCACATCCACCCCACTCATCTCTGCCCTGCACCATTGGGTCTGTAGTGATGGTACAAATTGGGGAGATGAGAATGAAAGTTCTCCCTGCCTTTTGTTTTAGTTATTTGTCTCTATTCCTCATCTCCTGTCACCCCAGTGATGCAATGATTGCAGACGGAGGAAAGAGGAGGCAATGGCAGCTAGCATTTCTAATGTTCTCTTTCTTTTTTGTTTCCTCATCGTCTTCCTCCTCCTCCTCACACACCCTAACCCATCCTCCTTTCTCACCCTTGCCATTGGTTAGACCCTAAGCTCAGGGGGAGACAGACCACATTGGCGTTGGTCTCTGGAAGATGATCAAAATATGCTTGTTGAAGGAATGGGGATTGGAAGGTGAGTGGGGATGGAGGCCGTGATTTCTGTCTTTATCCTCCATCTTTATCTGTCTTTAGCCTTTATTTGTCTTTATCTTGACAAATTGACCTGGTGGTAGTTCTTTCTCCCACCTCAATCTCTAATCTTGAAGGAACCTGCCTCATGGGCAGCCCTAAAAAGATGGTTCCCACATTGGGCTGGACACTCTTCCCCCTGGCACATTTTCTGCTTGGTGGTCTGTATCGGTAGGGAAACTTCTGAGTCTGGCCAGAGAAGTAAAAAGCGTGTGCAGCTTTGTTTCCGTGGGAGAAGACATGCATTCTGAGTTCAAATGAATCCACTTATAGGCAAACCTTTGGATTATAACCTTTCCATCAGCTGGGAGGGCTGTGGCCTGTTCTCCCCTCAGGCTTCGATTCATTGCTAATCTATAAATGAACAATAAGCCTTTTCTTTATAGAAGGACCAGAGCCAGAAGTCTTTCCTGCTGAGATTATAAACTATTACATTATAAAATGAATTTCATTCATCCAACAAATGTGGTTGCTTATGGCAAATGTATTTATAGAGTGCCTGGCACATGCTGGGATTAATACGAAGTCACACGTGAATAAATTAGGGACGCTGGCGCAGAGAGGTCAGAGTTAGGTTTCCATTTCAATGGCATCTGGACTCATAGAGCCGGCAAGGACATTTTCCGGCTCTGAAACTCAGTCATTCTGTTGTTTTTGAATTGCGCTATTCATCCGCTCCTTTTCCTTGTCATATGTGATTCATTTATAAAATGTATTTTGAGATGGTTATGGAGAAAGCATATTGACTTTCACGAGCAACCGTTCATAACCGCAGCCCCACCCCTACAGCTTTTAAGTAATTCTCTATTTGTCTGTATTATAAACGATGAAAAATCCAGGAACGAACAGTTTGTTTTCATTCTAGCTTTTTACCGTAAAATGAATGAAGCCAGATACATCATGAAATTGTCATCAAAATCGAAGGAGAGTGGCTTTACTTGCAAGTATAAATATTCTACAAAGATAATAGATGTGGGTCTTGGGGTTACAAATATTTTTGTTAATTCTGCTTTTCTGTCATTTTCAAACTTTTTACAGCAAGGGTGTAACGCCCCTTCTCCCACCATCACGTACACATACACGTGCACATTGTATAAAACAGAATTTCTTCAGATAAGTAAAAATAATTCAGTGAGATAGACTTAATTCCCCAGTCATTTTCCATGTGTCTTAATAAATACTTAATGCACAAAACCTAGCCTCTAGATGCTGGAATTTGGGAAATCTGGATGTTTAGATAAAAAATTCTACAGACGTTTATAAAATGTACTTAGAACTTCCTGGAGTAAAAAAATAAGCCTTTCTTGAGCTTTCTGAGTCGTGACTTGGGAAACAGTGGAAATAATCTTATTCTGCTTTAAAACTTGGAAAAAGTTACCTGGTAGTTATTTTCAAATCTGTTTTAAAACACAGACTTCTTTCTTGGCGGATCTCTTTTATTTTCAAAATAAAGTCAGTAATTCAAGCAATATATTAACTGTTTCTGGCAAGTGAATTAACGACTGTTTCCTCCCAGGGCTTAGGGAGAAACAAGTACTGAATCTAACTTGTAGAATTCCACTTAGTGATCACTGTAACAGAATAATCCCTGAATTAGAGCTTAAACTTGAATTTGCCAATACAATTTAGAGTGCTGTTTTTCTTCTCTACTATAATTACAAATAAACTGTATATATAATTGCCTTGTTGATTTCTTATTTATCATTTTAGCAGTATCTTTAAATGTGAAAATCAATCTTTAGCTAAAATCTAGTCCCCATAATTATGGAAAATTAAAAACCCACATTTGATAGTTCAGCTTTAGTGAAAGAACAATTAATAAACTATTCAATAACTTGCCTCTGTGGTCTGTTATTCTGTTCTGTTCTATTTAATACAGAACAATATATGCAAGTGTTTATGCCAGTATATATCAGTGTTTATAGTGACCAAAAAAGATCACTATGTAGAGTTGGTAAGAGTCCTGAATTATTAAAACAGAGTGGTTGCAGGTGAACTTGGTTTAATTAGTGCTTGTGATTATTTCATCATTGTAGAAATTAATAGTAGAGAGGCACCTCCCAAGATTATTAGAGCCGTTAAAGTTTCCATTTTAGGAGAAAATTGCATTATTGCGATGTAGTGGTGGTAGAAGTTAAAATGAGAATGCTTTTCTTGAAAATTGGCACACAGTAGGTACACAATAAATAATAGTTTCACTGATGATGAAGAAGGTAAACATACAGAATTAAGATTGTATAACTGGGGCAGGGGCATTTTTCTTTCTACTTTTTTCTGAAGTGATGCATCTGGTACAAAATTGTTGCTTTATATCATTTGATCTGCAGTTGTATCTTTTTTCACTTTCATTTGCCTTTCCTCTTAAAGTGAACATTTAATTAAGCTCGATTTTTGCCTGTGAGAGTAATTTGGCTTAGACTTGGGTTTTTCCCAAATTCATTGTGTATAGCAAAGCACAAAATTAGAAATTTATGGTAAATATGACTCAGAAGAGGAAATTATTAACTTTTTTAAGTCTTTGAATTTTTCTCAAAGACAGAATAAATGAAATATTAATTTCAGGTTCACCTTGTATAGTTACAGACAAGTAAATGAACCACCCACAAAGATAAAAACTGGCATTTGGAGGTACAGCATTGTTCTCTTTTATATGGTCTAAGAAAGCATGCTATACAGTGGAATGCAGCTAGAGCTTAAAAAAATCAAGGCCATTTGAAAATTACAGCAGATGTCCTGTAAAGGACCCTAGTACCTGGTACTCAGCTCTTTGCTCTGTGTTCAGTATTGAACTTCAGGTAACTCGTGTATATCATTTGACTCTTCATACTTGAAGTGAGCCTGGTGGGGAGTTAAGGAGAGAGCAGATTCATTTCTTATTGGAAAGTTCTAAGGGAACGAGTCTTAAACTCTTGCACACCGAACGGGCTTGAGGTCTTATGTTCTGCGCTGCTGGGGCATTCTCTGTTGGTAGTTGGTACGTATTTCTAAGTGGGAAATACTGGATTCTAGTCTAGATATCTAAACTCTATGTAAATTAATATTAAAATGAATTCATTTCATTTTGTAGATTTCACATGCTCTAAAATTCACCATCTTATGTACATTTCAGTGGATTTTAGCTTTGCCTGTTCTAGATGTTTCGTAGGATGGATTTATATACTATGTAGCCCATGTGTCTGGCCTCTCTCACTGGGGATAAAATTTGTAAATGTCCTCTATGTTGTGGCATATATTGGAACTTCTTTTGTTGTTATTGTTGAATAATATTGCATTGTGTGGGTATATTACAATTTATGCAGTAGGACATTTATTTTCGAATTGGGCATTTTTCTGTCCTTGAGGCTCTGGAATTCCCAGGTGCTTTCTCTATCCACATCCCATGGTCAGGCTGAGTCTTCTCTGTCCCATCTCCTCAAATGCTGTTTGCTTTCCCAGTTTTCTCACTTGGCCCTGTGAATAATATATAATCTGTTGTCTCTCAAATTCGTAGATCTCTATGCCTCAGTTTTTAACTTTTGCTTTTGGCTTGTTTATGTACTTGTCTCTCACTTCATATTTTAAGCCGAATCAGGATCATGTCCTATCATCAGTAGCCTTGCAAAGTACCCAAAGTCAGTAGTTTTTAGATGAATGAATGAGGTCTGTTCTTTGCAGATCACCTGGGTGTCATGAGACTAAGACTGTCATCGATGGTTATCATTTCTAGTTGGGACGTCAAAAAACTGTCCAGGAATTAAGAAAGATCTACCTTTTGGGAAAGCTCTGTCTTCATTCTTAGTGCAACAGCCTAGTCTCTAGCACATCATTGAAACTCAATAAATATTCGCTGAGTGAAACTGAATGTCTGGTAGCAGGACTGAGGACATTTTCAGTGTCTTTAAAAGGGAATGCCAGATTTATTTATTTGTAAATATACTTGGAAGCCCCGAGGTTGTAAGAGAAAGTGGGTGCATATGTTGGTCAGATGAGGAAAAGGTTTGGAGGGAACCTCTTTGCAGGAGAGACTGCTGCAACAGCTTTTCTCTTTTAAAAATTTAACATGTCGCATTTGCGATTTGACATTTGTCCATGTTAGCTTTTTTTTCTTTACCTCTCAGAAGCATAAGTACCGTGACCATTATAGCCTTAATAAAAAGTTCTCCTCCAAGTTCAAGGGAAGCTGTGTGGCACGGATGTTGTAAGAGATTCCTCTGTGGAATGGAATGCCCTGTCATCCTCACCGTACTGTGGGATTCATTCCTGTGAAGAGTCGAGTTTCAAAAATACTTGGTTTCCCAGTTCAAGAATCCAGAAAATGCACTTATTCGCCCAACATCTGGCTTAATATTTCCAGTTAGGGAAAACAAAAGCCTACTTCCAGAAGCGGTTTGTTCTGTTGTTGAACAGCTCGAATTATTTGGAAGGTTTTTCTTGCATTAAAACCTGCCTTTGTGCACATCACTGGTAATGCTTGCAGGTTCTCTTCGGGGGCTACACGCAACAAGGCTGCTTTCTTGCCCTTTGTCTCTTGCTCCCACTGCAACCTTTTTTGTGGTTGTTGAACATTCATTCATTCATTCATTCATTCATTCATTCAGCGTGTGTTTGTTGAAGGTTTGCTATGGGCCAGGACTTGTTCTTGGCGCTGGCTGTTCGGCTGTGAATGAGACAATTCCCGCAGCCGTGCAGCTCATGTTCTAGTGGCTTGAGCTGAACATAGAGCAAACAAGTTTATAATCTGACGTCTGGTGATTATAACCGCTGTGCCTGTCAACCGCTCACCATCGTTCACAAAAGAAATTTCTTCATTTTTATCTAGGTGTCTTGGAGAAATGGCAATACATTCTGTTCATAGCATTTCTTTCTATAACAGGCTTATCAAAAAGCATAGTAGGATAATTTTTTTTTAAAGATTTATTTTTTATTTATACATACAAGTTGGGGTACAGGCCAGAGGCGTGGGGCGGCGAGAGGGTTCACCAGAGACAGAGTGGGGAGCAGAACAGGCAGATCATAAATACACTACTGAGGGGAGCAGTGGGCCAGGCAGGAGAGGTCTGCCGTGCCATGTGGGATTCTCCCCAGAGACAGAGTGGGGAGCAGATCAGGCAGATCAGAAATACACTGCTGAGGGGAGCAGCGGGCGAGGCAGGAGAGGTCTGCCTCGCCATGTGGGTTTCTCCCCTGCCGGGCATCGAGCTCGCGTCGCCGCTGCCGACAGCTCCACAGCGCAGCACTTAACCGCTGCGCCACCGGGGAGGCCCCATAGTAGGATAATTTGATATGACATTGGAGATGCAAATCGCTGCGGCCATTCCTCGTCTTTGTAATCTGTCTCCTGGGAACTCAGGGTAGGACTTGGGTTGCGCTGCTGCATGCTCTCCTGTCTCTGCTCACCCTTTCTGGATTTTCCCTTTTCATCTTTTCTGGGCCTCTCCTTTCGTGGGTAGAGAGCTTGCCAGTAGTCAGTTCCTCGGTTCCTGAGGATGAGATGAGGCTCAAATTTAATGGTGGTCTTTGTTTTCTTTCTCATGGTGGATGGGCCACCGTTTCCAGTTTTGTCTTTTCGGTGACCAAATCAGAACACTGAGTGAAAACTAAACCATTCCGCCATCTCACTTTCATCGAGGTTGCGTCATCTTGCCCAGGATTTCGATCTTGCTTCTGATGAAGTGGGAGAAAGGAGGTGCTGGCTCTTGGTGGGTCCCCGCTGGGCCAGTGACGTGTTCCTGAGCTCTTTTTGGACCATCGCCGGCCTTCCTGAAGTATGCGCAGTGCTCGAACTCTTGTGTGCAGCCTTTGCTGTGTGCCCAGGGCACTAGTGCGTGTTTGGGTCCGTGGCCCACTTGCTGCCCCCCAACACAGCACTGGTTTCCTTAGAGATTTCCCTATTTGTAGGCTAGGAGAAAGTACCAACTTTATTCTCCTTCAAGATTTTTTTATTTCCTGACAGTTTGCTATCCTGTTTTCTAGGATTTTTAGGCCAAGTGGATAGCATCTTGACTCCACCCATGTGCTTTTGCTGCCAGGGTGACTTCAAAGGGGGCATTTGCTATAAGCCGTCTCTTGCCTGTGGCCCACATGGTGTTCAACACGGCCAATCTGGAAAGGCTAGAGACTTACCTGAGGGTCGACTGCAACCCCGATTGCGGGATCAGTTGCGAAGTTTGAAGACAAGAAGCTGTGGAGCAGTTTGTCTTGCTTTTCACGCGCCGCGGAGAAAAGGCTAAGTCCCATCTGGCATGAGCTATTGCAGGAATCTTCTACTTTAGATTCATAAACACAGTCTGCTCGGGCTTTCCAGATTTGGCACTTGTTGGAGTGTGTTCTGTGTTGACTTTATACTGTGTCAAGTTTCTTTCCTTTTGACTATAACTGATTTTTAGTAGCCTAGAAAAGTAGAGACCAAACCTAGGTCTGGTCTCCACGGCTCTCAAGAGGCTTGTGTAGACCTCGTCATTGGGCGCTCCCTCAAGCCCTCTTGGCTTCTGTCAGTTCCTGTCCCCCCTTCTCTAATGTCCTGGTGGAACTCATTCCCCAAAGTATGTTGATTTAGAAGAAAATTTTATGGTTCCCTTGAATACATACCTACGCCCCTTCCCTGCTCACCTTTCTCTCCAACAAGAATCCAGAAGGATTTGTAGGACCAGAAAATGCAGAACTCCTTGGAGCTCTGTTGGACACCCTGAGAAACCTTTGTTGACAGTGGCTTAATGGCACAGAGGTGAGATACCATGTGCATCATTTCGGTAGATTGAAAATAGTTTCTTAATGTAACTGAACTTTTCTTGTTGAATTGATCTATTCAGAACTTGCCAATGAAGGCTCCAAAGTGACAGCTGCCGATTAAATGAACACTTGGGAAGTCCTGGATGTCTGAAAGAACGGCCTCCGTCCCAGCACTGACCGTGTCTTGGTTTTTTGTCTCCCCTGCTGCGTATAGCACCTGCAAGGGAGGGGCCGAGGCTGCTGCTTCTTGCCTCTCAGCTTGGTTGTTCAGTAGGTAGGGGTGAGAGAGGGGGGGAGGGGAAGAGAGGGAGCTGCGACTAGGTCCTAGTTTTGCTGCTCTTTTAAGGGTTGATATGCCCGAGCCGCCTGCCTAGGACTAGAAAGGCGATCCATGTTTTAGGAAATGATCTCTGTGGTTTTCTGAATGTGATGACTCACTTTGCTTCTGGGCAAAGAGTGGATCTTTGGTGTGTTAGTCACCTGTGCATTGTGGGGTGTTAGCCTGTAGCCGTGGTCTGCACGCACCAGATGCCAGCAGCGTACCCAGCCCCTGCCGTCATAAAGAAAACTGTCACCAGTTGTTGTCAGAGGTTTGGGTTGGCGGGCAGAGAGGAACCCCTCTCAGAACCACTGTTGTACCGGAGAAATACCAACCAGAGGAGCCAGCACGTAGTGGAAGTTCAGAGTTGTAAGCGGACTTCAGAGTCACCTGGTATGTTGTCTGCCCGACCCCCTCACCCTTCTCTGCTCCAACCCACTCCGCCATTTTCCATATGGAGACTCTGAGAGCCAGGGGATGAGTGAGTACCAAAAAGTAAAAATTATAGGCATTTGAGGGACTATTGATTTTGGACGTTAGGCGAATTCATTTTGAGTTTGTTGAAAGAGCGTGAGCATCTGTCTCCTTTCAAACAGCTCAAGAACACACACGTCTGTAGAAAGAGAAGAGGGGAACACACACATCTCATGTTAACGAGAAGGCTGGCCGCGCTGAAAGACTGTGAAAAGCACTTTGACCATTTTTCAGATTAAAAAGAATAGAACAAACTCACTAGCCTGGGCAGGCCTCGTGTTAGACTATTTCAAGGCATGTATCTAAAAAGAAACAGAAAGGGAGTATTATTTAACCATAATTTGCCTATTTCTAAAAATGGCTTGGTTTTTATATTTAGATCATCGAGATAATGGCCTACCTGAGGAGATTTTTGTACTGTAGGTAAAGTTGTTTTATAAGGGCGCTACTAAACATTCTCAGGTGAAGCTAAGAATACCAAATTAAATATGAGCGGCTGGTGGTTATTTTAAGACTCATCTCGATAGCCAAGGCATTTTGGTTCTCACACTTTGTACCTTTTGATGACAAACAGCTTTAAATAGGCTTATGTTGTTCTTCATCAAAAATGATAGAGGATCGGCAGACTGAGACGATGTAGGGCTGCAGTCAGACCATTGAAACTTTCTCATGCGTGGAAGCTGCCTTTGGTTTTGAGCCCTGTTCTTGGTCTGTCTCGTTTGATGCTCCGGGAAGGACTGTCCTGAGTGATCACTGAGCCCCAGGACCACTGCGACCTGCTGTGTGAGGTAGGGTCCAATCCTGATTTTTGACTCACAGCATCATATTTCGATTCAACGGCGGGTCCTTCCTTGTTTTTATCTGGTTTAGCTGATAATATAGTCATGTCTAAGCTGACACAACAGGAATATTTCTGAAAAGTCACGGATACGTCCAATTTTAATAGATCAAGTGGTAGAAAAATGCCTCAGTACAGTCTCATGGACATCTCCTGACAACGGTACTTAATGATAGCTCCGGTGGAAATTTCTAAACCATAAAATACATGTCCAAAAGCAAAGAAAACAGCCTTTGGCAGACTTGTTAACTGAATTTATCTTCATGTTCTGGTCACCTGTTTGCTTTCATAGACTCAGCATCAGCCACCACCATGCTTTTGTCGCTTGAAGCCTGGGCTTTAAAATTTCTGTATCTTAAACTTGGCACTTTGATTCTCACTGAATAACTTTCAACCATGTATGCCGGTGATTTGTTGAAGATTCTTAACTAAAAGCCTGCCACTCTGCTTTGGTATTCGAAATCCCCTTGGCAGGGAAACATTTTTCTCAGAAGAAAATCTTTTGGAGGACCTGGAGAAGTTAATTATTCTGGCAAGAAATCCTTTCTGAACTTTTTGGATCATTTCGATATTATGCTGATTTATCTAAAAAGTGGATTCTGACTTGAATAGTCTGGAGCCCTGGCAGACGCCAGCATGTCAGATGTCTTGGCAGCCTTTGGGGGTGGAAGGGGACTTTCCCACTTCTTTATGTAATCTGCAATCACACTATGTGGGAGTTTTATGAAATTTCTTCTGTTACAATGAAATGCTTAGCTTTTCATACCGTCCTTGTTGCTCTGTGAAAACAGGCTCTGTGTGTCTGTAGATTTAAATGAAACGAGAAAGTGAAATCCAAGAAATTCCTTAAGTTTGCAGTGGTGATTATTTCGAAGCCATGTTTATGTGTTCTCAAAAATCTCTTCTAAAAGTGAATTGGAGCTGAGCTTCCCATGGAAACAGCAGCATGGACTATGGCAGCTGACCTGCCGTGCGTCGGGGCAGGTGTGCGTGGACACATCTGTCTGGGTGTAAAATCCTCTGAGACAAGGGGAGAGTCAGACAAGGAGACAATGGGCCTTATTAAAGTCCTGGGTTTTGTGTGTCGAAGTTATATTTTAAGGATTAAACAGAATAATAATACTTTATACTGGAAGAGACCTTAGACTCGAAGCTTAGTAATCCATCGTAGGCGAACGTGCTGTGCAGAAAAGGGGTGGTGATGTGTTGGGTGGCCCAGCTCTGTGGACTGATGTTCAACCCGCAGCTTGTTTCAGTGCTGGAAAGGAAGTAAAATTGGGAAAAAAATTAATTGAATAAGGAATAAGGTTTTTTTATCTTTTAAATGTTGACTTGGAGGAATAGTAATTTTCAAGAGACTTGCTGGTTGATTGGAGGAGTCCTCGGGAGACCTGAAGGTAGTTTGGGCATCCTGGATACGCTGATTGGTCTCTCGTGCCTCAGTTTCTTCAAATGTCATGAAGTAGTTGTGAGAGTCAGAGCAGAAAGTGCACACCAAGGGACTGTGTGAAGTTCTATCCACATGCATAGTTTAAGTTCTGGTGGCAGGCTTTTAGTTAAGAATCTTCAACAAATCACCAGCATACATGGTTGAAAGTTATTCAATGAGAATCAATGTGCCAAGTTTAAGATACAGAAATTTTAAAGCCCAGGCTTCAAGCAACAAAAGCATGGTCGTGGCTGATGCTGAGTCTATGAAAGCAAACAGGCAACCAGTACATGAAGATAAATTCAGCTAACAAGCCTGCCTCAATTATGAAAGCCTGGTCTTGCTGACAGACAAGTGTTAGTGGCAAAACTCTTTATGATGAACAATAATGAAGACTCCCTTGAATGGACCTTGGGGGTACCATGCTAAGTGAAATAAGCCAGAAGGAGGAAGATAATATTGTGATTTTGCTCATTTACGTAATATAAAGAAAAACAAAGATGCAAAAGAACAAACAAAACTAAAACAAAAACAAACTCAAAGCAGAATGGTGGTGAAGGTGGGGAGGGGTGGGGGGCCATTGATGGGTGGGGAGTGGGGACCGGATGTAGCACTACTGCTGAGGTGAGAAACTGCCCTGAAACCTGTGCCGTGTGGCAAACTCATGTTATCTCAAGAAAAAGAAGTGACATGGGGTCCCCTTGAATTCACAGGCACAAGGTTGCGTCCTATTTTGCCCCACTTGGAAGACAGTGACATTGCTTTTGGGGGGACAGTGGGTTGGGAATTCCAAACTTATCTCTCTCCTGCACTCTTTTTTTCTAGCTTCTGCTGTGCTTCCTTGTCTGAGTATCCCCATCCTTAATCACCTTCTCAGGTTACACCATGGCTGGTTCTCCTGGCTGGCCTCCCTCACCTCTCTCTGACCGTCCTCTGGTGTCAGAACAGCTCTCAGGCTGGAGACCCTGCCTGCAGTGGAGGCTCTGTCCAGAGGCCCCTCCCACCATCTCCCTGGGGGAACCACCCCCTGAAACAGTATTTGATATGGCAGCCCTAGCCTTGGGCCCCGAAGCCAGGAGGGGAGCTGGGCATGCTCGTGGGTCCCTAACCCTGGAGCTTTTCTAGTGGCTCTGGTAGGAAAGGAAATGGGCTCTCTGGCCATCACAGAGCTGACCTGCCGTGCGTCGGGGCAGGTGTGCGTGGACACATCTGTCTGGGTGTAAAATCCTCTGAGACAAGGGGAGAGTCAGACAAGGAGACAATGGGCCTTATTAAAGTCCTGGGTTTTGTGTGTCGAAGTTATATTTTAAGGATTAAACAGAATAATAATACTTTATACTGGAAGAGACCTTGGATACCAGAAACTCCGCTCGTTCGTCGCTGGGGCAGGAGAAGCCCACGCAGGACAGGTCAGCGGACATGCAGGTGGCTGGTAGCTTCCCACTCGGACGCTCTCACTGGACAGCCTGCACGCTCCACACCTGTGCCCGAGGAGGGCCGGTCCTGCTTTTACACAACCGTACACTGAGACCTAGGAGCCACATAGCTGTCTACAGAGCCCAGAAATACAGTGAGGGGTGGCGAGTGTGGTGCAGGGGTTAAAGTCTCAGCACTATGAAGCTGTCCCCAGCCACTGTGGCACAAGTTCAATCCCCCGCCAGGGACCATTCCACATAGCGCAGCAGACCTCTCCTGCCTCGCCCGCTGCTCCCCTCAGCAGTGTATTTCTGATCTGCCTGTTCTTCTCCCCGCTCTGTCTCTGGTGAATCTTCTCACCCCCTGCACCCCTGGCCTACACCCTGGTTCTTGTATGCATAAATAAATAAAAAATTAAATCTTTAAAAAGAATGTTAAGTGATTTGTAGAAGCTTAATTCATGCTCACCAGAAATATATAATTCTATGTATTTACGGAGTTCACTGCAGCAGTGCGGTGCTTGTTTCCTCCGCATAAGCTTCCTCTTACCTAATTGGGAATTTTCGATGATTCGAGAGATTCTGTTGTGTTGGAATTTTCCTAACCATTCTTCCTTCACTCTACCCCATCAATGGAGCAGCATTCCTTGGTGAAATGATTAGCTCAACTCTGGACAGTCATCTCTGGCTGTTGAATGAGTTGCCCCTTTAGACTCCTGGGTGTGACAGTAGGAGGGTTTCTGCGGTGGCAGGAACACGGGCCACAGGCAAACCGATTAAGATTCAGATGCCAGCACTACCTCTACCCGCATTACAGGAAGTATTTCCCATCTGTAAAATGGGAATAATGGTGATTGTGCTGATGTCGCAGGACATCTGACCTTTCTGCAGGGGCCGAGACGGTGACAGCCCCCTGTGCTTCCCTTCCCATCCCAGCGGCAGCAGCAGGTGACACCGTGACCCTCACCCCAGCCTTGTCTGGGGGCCGGAAGTCAGTTTCAGTGTGGGGTCCTCTGGTGTGACCATCCGCTCGTGACTTCCAGACCCAGAGAGTGTGGGTTCGGCTGTCCTAGCCCCATCATCTTGGCAAAGTTGCCTGTCTGCTCAGTGCCTCAGTTTCCTGAGCTGTAAACTGCAGCTGCCGGCCCCCCAGAGACTGCCGTGTGGGGGCTGCTCAGGGCAGTCCGGGACTGGACAGTCCCCACACATTGTCCACTGGGAGTTCACGGCGGCCCGGTGCCTGTAAGTCGCTCTCTGCTGGACTGGCCTGCAAGCTCTGAGAACATCGCAGACGAGAGGGCGGGCTGAGAAAGAGAGTGGGTGCCTCCCTTGGAGAAGGTGGTTGATTCTGAGCATCATTTGCCAGGTGCTCTAACAGGAGGCAGCTTTGCTTCTAGAACTCCGCTCCAGACTTTGTCCCTCCGCTCCCCCTGCCCGGCCACCGTGGATCACTTTTGTTGTAAATGTGGAGCAGTTGAAGTCACTGATTTGGGTGCCGGCCAGCCCAGCGTTTCAGTGGGTGTCCGTCACTTTCCTGGACGCTGGCGGCCAGCGGGATGATGGAGCAGAGGCCCGGGGAGGCTGTCCTGGCCAGCGGCCTGCGTGAAAGGTGTGTTTGCCGCCTTGGCCTTGGGCAGGCGGGCAGGTCAGGGTCTTCGCAGAGGCTTAGTGATTGATGCGCTTTGCCCTTACCCGCAACCTTGGTCTCTGCCGTCGTTTTGCTGCTCCTAGCACTTGGACATACTGATGCTGTTTTGTTGTGTGTTTCTCCATTGTTGTTTCTTTTTTTTTTTTTTTTTTTTTTTTTTTTTTTTTTTTTTTTTTTTTTTTTTTTTTTTTTTTGTTTTTTTTT